>NCSJ02000019.1:0-258039 GCA_002812745.2 Scytalidium lignicola
TTTCACTCACCCTTGTCCGCCGCATTGGCCATATAGAGGAGCACCAGGACCGCTCGGAGCAGTGGTGGTGGTAGTTGTCCTCGTAGTTGTGGTCGTTGGCAGCCTGGTGCTGGTCACTAAGGTAGTGCTACTATGACTAGTTGGTGGTGGAGGTGGTGGGGGCGGTGGGTTGCTACCTCCCGCGGGGCAGGTGAAGAGTGGTGGACCGGGAATGGTGTAGCTAGGGAGGGTTTGGTAAATGTTGATTAGGATTCCGGGATCAGTTGCGCTGTACGCTCCTGGGAAGCTGACCGTTGCTGGGGATGCGCTGGCTGAGCCCCCAGTGACGTTGATTTGGGCGCATTCCATATAGAATTGCGCTCCTTCGGGAGATGAGGCAGCATGAAGGGCGATAAGTTCGGCACGGAGAAGATACTGGCCATCTTCAATACACGAGGGGATTGTGATGCTGTGGTATCCGTCATTTGCAATCTAGTCTATGTTAGATGATCCTTACGTTGATGCCATAAAATCCATGGTCATACCAAGTCTGTGATGGCCCAGTCTTGAGCTATAACACAATATTGATTAGGATGTTTCCATCTGATAGTAAATGAATTTGAATCCTTACTTGCAGCATTCAAACCGGCTTCCTGGATCTTGAACCATCCCGGTCCATATCCGACATCAGTGGTGGCATCATCAACTTTCGCAGTCAGAACCGATCTCATAAGGAGATAATCATCACGCTCTTCATACCTTTCTTCAAGTACGCCAATGTTGGCCCCTTTAGACGTAGATTAGCAAAATCCTAGGACATAGTAGAAGGGCATTGTGACGTACCTTGTGACTAGGATCAATAACATAGGTAGGGTCATTTGCAGCCGTACCTATATTTATATTAACATAGATACAGATAACCTGTTTTGAGCAAGTTAATACGCACTTGTTAAGGTGTGTCTCCATACAGCTTGGACTGTATCTCCAGCCTGAACAGTGATGATATTTTTATCGCGTGTAGTAGGGTTTGGTCCACCATTACATGCAATATAGTTGGTTGTGACATCTTGGATGGGCTGATGGAAAAGATTAGTTGATATATCATCAAAACTTCAAGGTATCATGTGTGGATAGCACATACTCCATCGTAGCTTGGGTCTGCTATGGCATAACTAATTGCTGAATTATTCTTAGTACCAGAGTTAGACGCTCTGGAAGGTATTAACTCACGATATGTTGTCCCTTCAGCCTCTAACTGCACAAAAATTGAGTGAGCATTGGTAAGAGCCGTAAGGCCTGCAAAGAGCAAAGCGTTTCGAAGCATGATGAGAATGTAGACGGCAAATATTATGAAGCCCAGTGTCAACTCTGGGGAAAAGTGGTCTGATAAGAAAGGCAAAAACAGAAAGAAGCAAACGATGGAAAGGATAAAGAAATTTATATCAATAAGTCAAATTCCAAGAAAGGTAACGGCTAATATCATATTCCTTGCTCACCATGTGTCTATAGATTTCGCTGGGTACTCCATTGCTGGGTATTTCCTAATTAAGACAGATCGCAATAAGGAAACTCAAGTTCCGTGTTCTATATTAAGTAAGGCTCTCTGTGGAGTAGACAGATGACTGGCGACATGCTCCAGATGGATAATTTATTCGCGATATACTCGATGGTCACCTGGGATAGGGTTTGCGGTCGAGCGTGCCCGACATCCGGAGGTGCTAAGCCCTGAAGCTCAGGGGTGGGTTGACACGTCTGGAGAAGATGTGCGAGATGCCGGACGAGCCTAAACTTTTAATATATTTTCATTTGCCGATGAGCCAGTCATTGTTGCAGTTCCAAGGCTCAAGGCCCTCGTCTCACTGCTCTGGACATGGAATACAGGGAATGGCTCCGTCGCTATGTGTACGGGATCCGGCATTGGGATACATGCTCAGTAAAATCATCTCTAACTATAAAGTAAGCTTTACAGTCACATCGCTAAGGCAGGCAGTCTAAATATTATCATTCTTGATTTGGTCCATCGGACAGGCGGTGAAAAGCAAAGTCTAGGAATCTAGGGTAAATGGTTTTCATACCTTACGACTTCCTAGGATGTCGTGAACGATTAACAACTCCTATGGTTATGTTTATGGTCTTCATCTCAGCAAGATTGCCTGCTCAACGAGAGCTCTCCTAATACAGCTGATCAGCCTTGTGACAATACGATAGAGTGAGCCCTTGACAAGGGGGAGATGTAAGGCCCAGTGCATTTAGCCGCCTTGTTCAGTGGGCCAGCCAAGCAGGCTATTGGAGCTGGGTGAGGGGTTGTGCTACTGTATCATTCTTTCCCTATATCAATCAATAGCGGGCTATTTTGTAGTGTGTAGAAGAGTTCATTGTTGGCATATCATCAATGGATTCAAGGATTTATTAAACGTTGATGGAGAGTATGAAGTAGATAGGATTTAGACTATGTCCAAGAAAGCTTAAATCCTGACCATCAGTATGTTATAAATCTTACAATAAAATACAGCGTATGTGCAGTGTATGCTTCTAGATGAACTCGCATATCACTCATCGAGCATACCTAGCGGGCTTATTTATCTTTCTCTTTCTCCTCCAATCTCGAGGCTCCTCATCTTCCTCATCCTCCAAATCTTCCATGACCACATCCTCGTCTTCGGGATCATCATCGGGAGGTAGTTCAAGAGGTAGCTCAATCTCCTCCATCTCCACTTCGCGTGTAACAGCCACTTTACTGGCCTTCTTCTCCCTCGGTCTTCCCCTCCCGCNGTGGCCACCCCTAATTGCTGTCATTTTCCCCCTCTTGGCCATTGCTTGCCCAGATTCAAGAACATCGACACCATCCAAAACATCTAACGCTTCCTTCCCCACGACGACGCCTTTCTTGCCACCATTCTCCCCCAATTTCGCTTTTGGCATTTTCTTATTCAAGCCATGTTTCTCGGCGAATTTCTTACCATAGTTGAACAGCAGCTCTTCTCCAACTGCGATATCTCTTAAGGCAGTAAATTTAATCCTGTGCTCACCATTCACAAGCATAATTTTAGCCTCGCAGTTTAAGCCGTCCTTTTCATTGTCTGCGTGGTTTATGAAGCGAGTCTTGTTGCCGAGACGGGCAGCATCAATAACCCATTCCCTGTTAAGATCGAAGAGAAATGAGAGATATTTTCTGTCATAGATGATTCCACGGCGCTCAGCTTCGCCGAATGAGATGACCTTTGGATCGTTAGTTATGCCTTATATAACAATGAAAAGATTGATATAAACGTACTTCTCCTGTGTATTCACTAAGAAAGTCCCCCTTTGAAACCGGTTCGCCTACATATGCCCCAAAACCTACACCCTCAAGCTGGCTCTCTCCAAGAAGCAGCTTCTTTGGTACTCCTCGTTGCAAGACCACGTTCTGACACCCAGTAGTGAACAGAGCATCGTTGAATTTATTAGCCGGATCGATACGCTCAATAGCTCCACAACTTCCGCATTCCGGTCCACATTCTCGGTTGAGCTTATAGCAGATACAAGACTCCGAGGTACATGCCGCTCCAGTCAGCGCGCATCCGCAACCTGTGAATCGTCGAGGACAATCATCTGCACAACCGCAGAGATTTGAGCATAAGAGATTGTCTCTACAACATTGACATCGACTGTCACAGGGACCGGCATGGGCACACTGCACTCGTTAGCAGGTGTTATTTGCGAACCTCTTACGATAAGAGAAATTTATGGCAACTCACAGGATTAGCTTGACCCCCCTCTTGATGGAGATGGGCTGTGGTCATCTCATCCAAATCATGCTTTAGTACTTTGCGAACATTATCATACCAATCAGGGCGACGAACTCGAGGCCAAGGTCCTCCTATGTTTGGCACTCTAGGCTCGGCCTTGAGAATGTAAGCCTGAACTTGCCAGCAAGGACGATCCAGAAAGAATGCTATATCACATGAGCGGTGTTTCTCGGACGCCATGCTAATCAGGATATTGTTTAGGGTCTCGATCTCCGATCTTGGCCACTCGTAGCTCATATCCTGGGCATTTACTTTCAAATAACACTCATCTCCACACGGTCTATGTTTTACATTTCGTAGCTCAACTTCAGTTGGATCTTTATTAACTTGCCGAACGTCGTGCTTTCGCAGAATATCCTCATATCCCATAATGAGTGGTTGCTGGATATACTTATAGTCCTCCCTAGGTCGTTCTTGATTCTGTAGGTCACCAGCGTCTGAACCAAAATCTTCACCGAGGGGCTGAAGTGCATAATCTCCGTGAGTCTGACAAGACAACACTTGACAAATGAGACATGTGAGTGCCGTATAAGTACCCAATCTTTCTACTGGGGCTTCGTTCACAGCTGACTGAGCCTCTATCTTCTTTTTCCCAACCTCTACCATTTCTTTAACGATCTCGTTTGGAAGTATCACATCTTTTAGAGGAAATCTGAAAACNTTTTTCAAACACCCGGACAAACTTCCTGGCTGCATCCGAGTCATGTTGCGTAAGCTGACCTCCATGTCCTTGTAACAGATACTTCTTATCTCTTCTATTCAAGCCGAAGTCGTTGCCCCCTTTTCCTAGGAAATGATAGATGAGCTTGGTCTGGTCGAGTCCGATGTTTAGTTCCTCGAGCCAGGCATCCATATATGCTCGTAATTCTGATGCCCGTTCGGAGTCTCTACTCGATCCAGCACGTCTCCCAGAGTAGGCTTCGTCCAACTCTTTCAATAATCGTTTCCGAGCTGAATCCTTCTTGACATCTTCTGCATCATCTCCCAGAAATGGTATGAATTTTAACATTTCTGTATCCCCAGTGAGGATATTGCGATGCACATTCGTGTAAGCACTATATTTGGGGACTTTCCTGGTATCTCCATTTATTGACTTCGCGATGATCCGGGTCCTAACACGTGAAGTCTTCTTTCTTTGTATCTGATTTATTCAGTAATAGTTCAGGTAATAAGAGCTTGCGCACATACCAAGGTTTCCATTTTTAATTCTGCGGTCCCTGCAGGAACTGACTCTCCTTGGGGAATCTGAACAGGCGGGAGTGAGGCAAAAGGAGACTCCTTATCTTGCCAGGTCGGCTTTACATATTTGAAGTCCCTTTTTGCATCATGCAAAAGCCATCTTACTGTTGTTGAGTGGCCATCCCGCATCTCATTTAAAAATCCCTGAAGCTTCTTTTCAATTGCTTCTTGAGTATGATCTAGTTGTGATGATTGACCGTCGTTCATAAAACTAGGCTCCGTTGATGAAGGCTGAGTGGACACAGTGGTATTTTCAAACTGACCAAGGAGAAATTTTTGGGATTTCAAGCGGACGATGAGAGGTGACCCAGAACCGACGGGACGCTCTGCTGAGCGCCGTGACTCAGATACTATTCTCGAAGATGAATGCTTCGAAGGACTATCTTCTACATCTCGAGGGTCTAGATCCATAACCATTTCAGCTACTTCGTCTCGTACGGAAAGGTCAACGACATTTGACAGGGTTGGTTGGTCAGCTCCATTATTGGATTGGTTGGGCGTTCGCTGCGAGAGCTTTTGCTTATGTGCAGAAGATGTGTGAAGACCTTGGGAGTAGTCGGAAATTTTAGAGCTTGAAGTGCGCTCAACTACTTCAATCTCGCCGCTCGTATCTGAGTCGTCCAACACGATCGTGTTGGAGAGATTATTTTGCCTACGCTGACGAGCCGACATATCTGATCATACGTCAAGAGGAATTTTTCATGAGGTTATCAATATCAATTAGAAGTAGATCATTTGTCTCGAAGCTTAGTTGAAAAGCTTTTCAAAAATTGAGCAAATGATGTGGATCAATTATATAGCTGTCACGTGCGTGATTTGCCCCGATGTCGACTTCAGTAAGAGGACACCGTAGAATTTTGGACCTCTTGTCTAGATGAATGACTCTGTTGAGATCTATAAAGAAACATTAGCTTGGAAGATGAGTGGAGGTTAAGATGTGGGAGAGACACTTGTCGTACTGATTGATTTATTCCCTAGACGCGACGCGACATCGCGTTATGAAGTTGCTGTTCTTCTGCTGCACCAAAAAGCAGCCTACAACTCAGAACAATTGAATGAGCATTCTATGCTTCTAACATAACATTATTGTAAACTCTATTCCAAGTGCACACTAGCATTGATCCGTTCCGGAGCTCGAAAGTCTGTTGAAAAAGATGGATTAAGGAGTAAGGCAACTCAAATCTTGCGCTAACTATCTTTGAACGCTTGAACCACCACGGCGTCTCTTCAATCTACTAAATAACTTACTCAACATCTTAACAGAAATAAAGGATTACACATATTTGGACTAAAATAGCATGCCGTATGATTCAATTGTCCTGCGATACCTTCAAATATATCACGTGATAACTCACGCATTATGGACGTTAGCACTCTAGGAAACTGAAGCTTCGTACATATGATGATTTTCGTTTCTCTCCTGGGATTAATACTTTAGAAGTGAGGCTTTTTATAATTAAAACAGTCTTGACATATATATATAATCTACAATCTTCCCGACTCCATACATAGAAAATGGTATTGGTCACGTGATTGGAATTTACTTGGACTCTTAGACCTTTGGCTTCTCGCAATCTAGGTCACAGAGTAGCCTCGGCATGTGTTGAATTAAAGCACTCGGGAGAGAGACACGAGAGATCAATGAAGGTTGGTATTGACAACGCATAGCTAGTGGGCTTTCGGACATCTCGGGACATTCGTTTGCCGCCGTGGTGGCTGTGTCAATTGGGAAGCCCAGCAATTGAACCATTGCAGTCGATCAGATGTCATTGAGAATCAGAACTCGTTGAAGGGATACTGGCTTTGATGAGCTAGAATCCTGATTAGTGTAGATATTCTCGGCCGCCGTCACAAGAGTGCGAGCGCGAGCNGTCTCAGCTTAGCGGGCATTGGGTGATGTCATTGCTGCTGGTTGTTGGTCGCCCGGTGGATGGAGGGGACCATTCGTCATGATCTGCGGAACAGCTTAATACACCACGCCCCTGCCATCTACTTCTGCGAACTGTCATCGCAACTTCCCCTCGACCGTTTTATTCTCTCGCAGTATAAATCTATCGATATCTCCCACCGTAGGCTATCTTTGAGCTTAAATTTTATACGCAACGTTCACGAAGATCCGTCGCAATGCATCGCACGTACTCCATGAGACAGTCGCGGGCTCCTACGGTATGATCTCACCGATAGCTCTTAAAAGATGCGACTTCTTGTCGCATATTCCCTCGAATGGTACTGACAGTTTGACAGGCCTCGCAGCTTCAAAATCCGCCTCCACCGCCTTCGAGCACGAAATCAGGACGATTCTTCGGAAGGGGTGCTATTGGTTAGTACACATCTTGTTTACGATGACATCCTTGCGTTATCGATTTCTCTGGAGCAACATAGCAGCTGGTCGCACATTTAAAGCACCATAACAGGAGTTGGGGCACGGCCGGGGTTCTCAAAAGCGATGTTATAGTGATTGCAATGCGCAAATGTCACCGCTGTGCTTCTTAGTCTGCTTGCGCTCAACTGTTCTCATAAGAGTTATGGAATTCTCATAGAAAGAAGCCAGATCGAACAACAATTGCGAATCGCTACTCTTGAGGAAAAGATGAGCTAACCAGGAACACAGGACATGCCCTCCGACGCCAAACAGCCGGGCAATTTGGCCCTGAGCTGGCGAGGAAGCTCTCTCAGCTTGTTAAGATGGAAAAGAATGTTATGCGTAGTATGGAATTAGTAGGCAGAGAGCGCATGGAAGTTGCCGTAAGTGACATAATTACTCTGCATAAAGAGACTATTTGTTAACCAGATGCAGCAACAATTGTCCCTCTGGGGTGAAGCATGTGACGATGATGTATCAGATGTTACAGATAAGCTTGGTGTCTTACTTTACGAGATTGGTGAGCTTGAGGATCAGTACGTCGACCGATATGACCAATACCGTGTCACTATCAAGAGCATTCGCAACATTGAAGCTTCCGTGCAGCCAAGTAGAGATCGTGAGTTATAAAACTTCCAGCCCAAGAAATATAGAGCCCTGATTATTATACAGGAAAGCAAAAGATTACGGACCAAATCGCACAACTCAAATACAAAGAGCCGAACTCCCCAAAGATTGTAGTTCTCGAGCAAGAGCTCGTCCGCGCCGAGGCCGAGTCCTTAGTAGCCGAAGCCCAGCTCTCTAACATCACCCGTGAGAAGCTCAAGGCCGCCTTCCACTACCAGTTTGAAGCACTTCAAGAGCACTGCGAAAAGGTTGCCATCATTGCCGGCTATGGAAAGCACCTTCTGGAGCTCATCGATGAGACCCCCGTGACACCAGGCGAAACTCGTGCTGCGTATGATGGCTATGAAGCTAGCAAAGCCATTATCCAAGATTGCGAGGATGCTCTCACAAATTGGGTTAGTGCTAATGCAGCCGTTTCTTCTAAGTTAAGCACCCGTGCGCGAACGCTTTCTCAACGCCGCCGCAATAATATCAAGCGCCATGAGGAGGGCCATGATCTTTCTGGTCAAGATGCACCGCTTGATAACGAACGTGACTCTGGTCTCTGGGTCTCGGCCAGTGCCCATAAGGGTGAGGAATATGAGGATGATGAGGATGAGGATGATGTTGGAGGATCAGTCCAAGATGGACCAATCAATGGCGAGACCCGGGGGCGTAGTGACGCTATAGCAGCATGATTGGCGTGTTCATCTGATTAAGTGCGAGACTATTACTGGTCTTCTTGGCCAGCGAATCTCATCAACTTGAGGGAGTGAGGCGTTCGAATTTGACCTGGAATACATACCACTAGTTCTTGTTGTTGGTTTGCTTTAAAGGTTCACTTTGGTTAACTGCGCTGCAATGGCCTCTTGCCCCCAAACATTTCCCTTGCCAGATATGATGGATGATACGACCGGTTGGTTGGTATATGAATGGGCCGTGTAGCCAATAGGAAATTGGGGAGGGAAATTATGGAGAAACGGAGGTGTTATGCGGGTTTCTGTAATTATAATAACAGCGCTTCTACTTGAATTATTTTCCTGAAAGACCAAAAGACCATTTCTGTGAGGAGTAAATCTTCCTTAAGTGGTTTGAGATACACTATATATTTTGTACGTAAGGGGGTGTCAGAAATGACTGCCGCACCCCCAGCAAGACGACAAGCCAATCATTCACGCGATTGAGGCCTAAATGCTGCTTTAATAGTCTCAAGCGATCACACTATTTTGAAGTTCTCATGCCATACAATAATTTCACGAATTGTCTAAAATAGCACCAGATAATATCCTCATTCGGCTCAAAAACTCTCGCTTGCAGGGGATGCGGCAGTCATTTCTGACACCCCCTTACGTACTTTCATCACATAACTCTTTACTAATTCATTAAGCCCTTTTCAGGAAAACGCCCAATAAATATAGTAACAAGGGGGTATCTTTACATACGTAGTAATTATCCTGATTCGATAACCCTTTTTTTTTTTGGGTCCAACGCCCCCACTCATCACACCTTGAGACGACCCAAGATATATCACACCAATTAGCTTATCTGAAATCAAATGTTAAGATGATAAAATAGAAACATAAAACTTACCTTACTAGGCTGATGTTTATTAGTATAGGTTGGCGACTTATTTCTACCAAATCTTTCCATCAATTGTCCTTCCACTCGTCACCAGCCACAAAAATATAATTGATAAAAAAAATACTCAAAAAGAAACATACAACAGAAGGTATTCGCTGGTCGTCACCGACCCAACTACTGATCTCCCGATTTGAGGCTTATGTATGGCAGAGCGGACGGGATGCCCAGTATTCCTCAATCTATGGTCGTATGTGACAGCTTGTGTGCTAATTTGATATGTATACCACATGTAGGTGAAGGCGGTGGAAAGGTGGAAAGGCATTCCTGTCCTAATTTACAATGCAAAAAGAGTCAATCCCTCTTTTAACATATTTGAAGTCATCTGTGATGCCGAATTTCGTGTCACAAAATTCGTAAATTCGTTTATAATTATCATTTATCTATCCTTCCATATTCATGTTGTAGGTATTATTACAGGACATGTGGAGAAACCTACCTAGGAACAATCTAAATATAATATTCAGGGTTACAGCACATGCAATATAACAACATATCTATATCAGGTTTTGGTTTATGACATTAACTACGGTATACAATTCCATATCTACATATTAATATCAATATACTCATTACAGGCTCGCCTGTCTCCTAATGTCCCAGAACTGTAAAACTCAAGCTCTCCTTTTAACGAGCCAAAATCAAACCCTAGCAACACTCGTTGAGCAGAAAATGTGTACCATCTCCATTGAAGACCACGCAGAATTGAAACAAGAGCATCTAGCTGAGCCAGCTCAGATATTCTTCTTGTCCGCAGCCTTCGTATATTCTATATGATCCGTGAGACTCCCCCACTTCGCAGCCCACATATCGCTGAGATAATTATTCCGTCTCACCCAAGGTCCTCTATCTCCTGCCTTTGGAAAATCCTTCCTTGCCTTCTCCAGGTACGTACTATTGAGATTCAGTAGTGGCAAAACTTGCATGTTCTTTTTCTCCTCATCCGTCAACCGGGGCGTCGCCACTAATAAGTTCTTGCTCTTCATATACTTTAATATGCAGAAGAGAAAATGAGCAGTAGCATCTGCACCGAGCGTCCAAGACGCGTTAGTGTACCCAATAACTGCGACTGCATTGGGTATGTCCTGTAGCATCATGCCTTTCCACATAAACTTGTCAGGGATGTTTGTGGGTTGGCCGTCAATCGATATGCGTGTTCCACCTGCTATTCGGATTTTCAGACCTGTAGCTGTTACTATAATGTCGGCATCGATTTCCTTGCCGTCCTCCATGATGAGACCGGTTTCTGTAACGGTCTTGATAGTGCCGGTGACGACATCTCCTGTACCTTTCCGTAATGCCTTGAAAATATCTCCACCAGGAGAGGCACATACTCGTTGATCCCAGGGGTTGTACTTTGGTACAAAGTGGGGATCCACAGGGATATTCTTTGGCAATTGTCTCGCGACCATTTTTATAAACCAGCCTTTCGCTGACTCGGGCCATCTTTGACAATAGTAGTAAAAGATCCAGGGAAGAATGAAGTTCCTCCAGCGCTCAAGTTTACTAGCAATCCAAGAAGGAAATATTCGGCGAGTCATTTCTCCAATGGGGTCGCGTCGGGGTACGCTGATGATGTATGTGGGGCTTCTTTGTACCATTGTTACCCGTGCTGCTGTCTCCGCGAGAGAAGGAAGGAGAGTGATAGCAGTAGCACCACTTCCAATAATGATGATCTTCTTGTCCTTGTAATCCAGATCTTCGGGCCAAAACTGAGGATGTACCGTCGTTCCTTTGAAACTCTTGAGTCCCGGAATATCGGACTTCAGTGGTTCTTCATAGTTGTAATATCCAGTACCAAGAATATACCAACGAGATCTGATAACCTTCTTGTCCCCATCAGCATTGACTGTGAAAACCCAATTTTGCTCCTGGCTCGACCAGTCTGCCGCCTCAACGCGATGATGGAATTGAATCCGTTTATCGATGCCGTACTCGGTCACAGCTGCAGTAAGGTACTTCCGTATTTCAGGTCCAGCAACGATACCTTCGCTGCCGGTCCATGGATACCACGCCAATCCAAAGGTATAGAGGTCCGAGTCTGAGCGAATTCCCGGGTACCGAAACAGATCCCATGTCCCTCCTAGAGCATCTCGAGCCTCGAGAATGGTATAACTGATCCATGGCAGTTCGGACTGGAGGCGGTAGGCGGTGTTGATTCCTGAGATACCTGCACCAATGATGACCACATCGAAATCCGTGTCAATGGATTGGTCGATGCTGCCCATGTTGAATGATTTGAATGATTTGGAGGTTTGGTATGCACGTGCCACCAAAGTCTAGCTTCTCAGGTCTTGCCTTCCTGAGATGAAGAGAACGAAAAATTTAAAGGGGAAAGTAAACACTACAAAGCTAAAATGACATTATGAAAAGAGAGAGAAAGGGGCCAGAATATGTTGAGAATTGGCAGCACCAATGCGGGGGGACCTTTCCAAGCGTTCTCCTTTGCCTGGAGATTTCTTTGTACCGAGGTCGTATGCTCGTCGCACCACCGACCAGGAAGCCCTAGCAGGAATAGTTTATGCGCCACATTTCAACCGGATTCGCCAGTTCAACATTATTTACAATCATCGTAAAATTGAGCAATATTACACCTCAAATTCTAGTTTATTTTATATATATAATGCGGTTGCTAAGTTTCTAGAACTGGGAGGTTGGATAGGGAATTACGTTAATCGGTCTCTACCTTGAGCCTTAAAACACTTATTCCTCAATTTGGGCTAGAAAGGCTAGCTTCGCTTTCTCGGCACATAAGGTTAGCAATTAATCTAAGAGATATCTTCTCTGTCTCCGTGCAGTTTTTCAAGAGACAGTTACTCTTATCCTTCAAAGTGTTGGGTATCTTCCTCACCGCTGTATGCACAGATGACACCGCCGAACTTTGATTATGCGTCAAGGACCCTCCAGAGCTTTTTGTCGTTTCGTCTAAAAGAATAGAATCATCGATGCCTTTAGTCCCTCGTACCACCCGACTTCCCTTTATCTGAATCAATGTTTATAATAATGCAAATCATAATTCATTATCTAAATCCTCGTAGCGAGAACAACTGTACACGTAAATAGTTTTTGAGATCAGCTACCGCTGTCTACAGCTCTGTCATAGCTAGAACAAGTCAATTCTTGATCCAACCAAACCCATTCGTCGTAGTATAACCCTTGTTCTCGTCCGACGATAGCTGCATACCCCTCGCGTCAGACTCTCGTAAGTTTCTAGACTAGCAGTCAAGCTTTACAAGGGCCTAGGAAATAAATGTACGTACCGTCAAATTAAAGTTCTCTCCGTCTTACGGATTCTAGGCCAATCACATATTTAGCGCTAACTCAAACTGTATATACCTTCTGTGTGTGTAAATTTTCAATCCAATTCAACTCAAAAATACGAAGATAAGCTTCTTCCTTTTTGAACCATACTATGGACTCTGTATTCGTTTATATTTTCATGCATTTTATACCTGGTGCGACTCTTGTTACCCACTCTAAACATAGGGTGACAAATATGGTTGCCAGACTTCAATACCCTAGGCCAAAAATTTTAAAATTAAGTTGAGGACGATGTGAAGGAGCTATGGCTAAGTATTCGAGAATTTCAGTTTAATTTTTTCCCCCCACTGTTAGTTTAGATAAACCCATCGAATATATTATTTCTTACAAGAATGATATGTTGGTTTGTTTGTGTTCTCTATTCCTTTCACTTCATTCGAATCAATCTTTCTCGTTTGCGAGTCATATCAACGGCTTGGGTTAGAATGTCTCGGGTTACAGAGGAACTTCAACATGTCTATCCAGCGGACATTGTTAGCAATGAACGGTTCTGATATTATCAATACCGACCTGAGTAAGGATAGGGACGCTAAAGGGGTTTTATCTAGCTATGATATTGAGAAAGGCGGAAGTTCTTGGGATCATGAGTGTGGAGACATATATTACTACATTTGATTCTCCAGATTTTAATGCGAGACGGATAATCATTTTAGAGTGGCCATCGTTGTTGAAGACGCAAAATATCTGGTTGCATATACTCCTCATATGCAAGATGATCCTTAACTGACTCCCTGGATGTTTCGGTCTGTTTTGGTTGGTTACGGGCATAACCAAAACCATTGCCACCACTTGGAATTAACATCAAATGTTTTAGGCTGCAGACTTGACAATTTTGTGCCTCTCCTGCAGAAAATCCACTACTTCGAACCATAGGCTATTTACGCCTATCACTTTCTTGACTGTTGTCGGATATGTGAATGGAGAACCAATATCATTATTTATTCCTAGATATGGAATTGTTAATCGGTAGTCAATCCCATCTTTATTTATTCGAAAGAACATGCATTCATTTTTGCTGCAACTTCTTTAGCTGCAATCTGAGTCTTGGCTGCTGAGAAGATGTACTACAACATGGATCCAAATCCAGCTCCAGCCGTCTTTTTAGTATTGCTTCTCAACTTCATGGTTTTGGCATTGTGGTATACTTCAATCTGTCATCGTCCAACCCGCTAGCTAATCCTTCTTTTATTTATAATATCAGTTTATTTACTGATAAAAATAGGATGTTGTGGCTTCTGGATACTCTCAATCGAGATTCTTCGTCGTGATAAGGGAGACTGAGGACTACCTTAAAATTCTTTGTTGGATCTTGGCAATCACGTTTGCGTATGAAGTCATCCCTGAGTACATCCTTTCCTCCTCTCCAGGGAGTCTCAATCATCTGCCCGGCCAAGAAGGATAATCTAGTTTTCACCAGCCTATTCGGCGGCTCCCAAGGTAATGAAGGCTATGCACTTTTTTTCAATCAGCTTCGATTGCTGATACATTGCTAGTTCGGGGTCACCTCTTTGGCTACAACTCCATACTTTTGCAAACAGTACGAGGATGATCCGGATATTTCAGTTGTAATTAGATATTTACCATGGTAATATCTGGGAATTCGTTGCCTAACTAACTAGGTCGTGCGTTATATATTTGATCACTTCAAATATGGGAGTTAATGTCACCATTGCCCATATGTTCCTCTGGAATTGGAATTATATCAAATCAGACTGGTCATTCATGACACTTCGCAACTTTAACGCTTCTGGAGGAATCCAAAATCTAAGGAGAAACTGAAGCAAGAAGTTCTGAGCGTGCTTACCGTTGATCCTCATTATCCACCTCACGCTTCAAAATGAGTACGAAGAAGTACCCCACTGGTAGTACTGCAACGTACTCGTATTCAGCTTCATTGTTGGTTGAGGCACGCTGTATGGAAATAAATCCACTCTCTGATGGTGGGGCTTCGTCATTGCAAACTTTCACCGCGATCTTCATCGTGTTCTTCGGCGCATACAATCGGTCTCACCGGTTTCCAGCCCAACCAACAATCTGCCATTCCAGATGATTGCAGGTTATCTCCGTCATGGAAAGCGTCTCAGTATATTTAACACTCTGCGAATATACCCAATATGTACTTCACCGTTGGTACACGATTCCTATGAGTGACGATCTCATAATTTGCTGGGTCTCATTGTCCCGGTGTCGTTCTGACTGGTTTATTGCTACACTAAGATTCGGTTCTTCGAAATCTGCCCACTGTCTGTACATCGGATAGTTCTTTGTCGGCGACAACTTGTGCATCGCTTCATACTTCGTTGCTGGTTTCTCCGCACAGTTCTACTTACGGAAGTACAATAACCATCTCGTCAGTGCAGCACTGGAGGGAGGATCGCAGCCTATGGTGCTTCACACTTTTTGGCAGACATAGTAGGGAGATGAATTTCTCATTCCGACTCGGGAACAATTGAAGGATTTTGGGAATAACGAGAACATGGACGGCTTCAATGTTGTCTAAGGGTGTGACGCTAGATTGTATCCTTGTCTCTTTAACAATATCAAATACCACCGTGTTAGTATAACGGTATGTCTGTGCTCTTACGGAAGTGCATCGTTGAGAAGAAAGGGGAAGGGGGCAAAACCGACTAGTCTCCTAGGCGATGCTGTCAAGACCTACATCTATCATGTTGAAGGTATTTCTCTACTCTTGGGTGTCTATTTTTGGGGAGTATATTTGTCACATATAAGATGGTCGTTATTTGTTTTACAACAACGGTCAAGTAGACCAAGCTTTAGGGACTACAAGGTATTCTCCATAGAACAGTAATAATAATGATGATCGTAAAGTAGTGCTGATGCTGATACCGGTGCTTAGCTACCACGGCTGCTTCGTATCCATGATCCAGTTGATCATGATGGAAATCTACAGAGTACGTTCGTACACCGATAATAGACCACCAGATGCTACTGTAGCCTCTGGAAGGATGAATAACAGCGGTGAAGAATTCTCTCTCGTGCACAACTATTGTACTGTATAGTACAGTAGATATCAATTCAGTCGGCTATCGGAAATCATGAACAGGGAGGTGATACAGTAGATTGTCTATCCCTTGGGGGCTCTGAATAGCTTGAGAAATTGAGGCTAAAATTATACAATATACTGCGGTTATTCAGGATAAAAACAACGCTAAAAGTGGTCGAAAATAGCTTGGGCAGCCGAAGGGGATATTAGCAGTGTCAGTCTTTGTTTATGAGTTAATGCAGTTGCTACTCATCCACAATATTTTTTTACTGTAGTAGAGCCCGGCATATGTACCGAGTACAGTAGTTACAAGGTAGTTTCTTTTTGCTCGAGGCCAATTAATTTCATTCTCGGCAGTGGAGCCAAGCGGAGGGGGGCGATAAAGTTTTTGTCCGGAATAATACGTCTAAAGGTTCATGCGCGGTGGTGCTCCACAGGGTTGTGGCGCTGCTCGGTTGGCTGTTCCTAGCTGGATGAGGCGCCCGGGGCCGTCTCGGCGGCGGAGGATTTGGCACCTGCACAGTAAGTTGTGGAGCATTCGCCCAAAAGCAGCACCATCACCGTCTGTCTTCTACAGTACTGTTCCTCACAGAACTCATTCGTACTCACAACGTCACGATTGATTCAGGAAGATATTTCACCAACGTGTAGAATGTACAGTATTGGGATTATTCATGTTGTAGCTGAGTACACCTGGCATATGTATTACGTGACTTTAGAATATATACGAGAGCATATGGCGCTGTACAGTATTATGCATCGCACAAGCGGGCTGTGTTGTGACGGTGAGAATGAGGTTACGAGGTTATGTATGTCATCTGATCTCGGGCCTTGTCCGGCACCTGAGTAATTAACGAGTAGTCAATCAGTCAATCAACCCCCAGACCGGCATGCACGCACGTAGATCACCTCGCCCCCAGCACCGTGGCCATAGCTACTGAATAAGAAGAGCCACTCATCTTAGGCACCGCCCTTGCACAACCGCTAAAATAGATGGATTGACATCCCGATCATCTCTTTCGGTCTCAGATGAGCGACACACTCACTTAGAATACGAGCTTTTTAGACAACGTTCCAATGCTCTGCTTGCACCGTGCTGGTCAACAAGTCTTTTGTTTGCTGGCGGGAATATTGGACGAGTACCCCGGAATTATGGATGTTCAAGACAGAATACACCCCTTGCAATACGAGGTGGACAAGGGTGGAATGCTTGGCTGGCAAAGAGACGTCATGCTGGGATGGGAGATGTTCAAGCTTACAGACCCAAATCGGGTAGCCAAGATGCGATCGAGGGGTCCTACATACACATACGGCAGTGACGGAATGGTCACATCTCGTGCGTGATGATCTCCTTGGAAATCTGTATATAAGGGAGCTCGGCATCCTCTTGTACTAGAATCCATCAACCAGCCTCAAGTCACTTCCAGCTTCACTCAATCAATCTACCTTCAGCCTTCAGCCTTCAGCCTTCCTGGAAAAACTTCAATACCATCACAAACCCCCCAATCAAATACCTATTTCTCGAAAATGCGTGCTGCTACCACCACCTCTCTCTTGGCTCTCTCAGCCACTGCTCTCGCGCAGTACAACAATGCCTCATCGCCTTTCGCTCTAGTCCTTTCCTCCTCAAACTCCGCATATGACGGCCACTCCCTTGCTCCTTGCCACGAAGGCGCCGCCATTGAAGCCCTCTGCGTTGGTGGTGTCTACGCGCAGGCTAGCGCTCAAACCTACACCTTTAACAGCACCACCAGCCTCCTCGCCAACCCACCCACCAACGGCGGTGGTGCAGATGGTATTCTGATCTTCTCCCTCCCGGTCCAGGGTGTTAGTGAACCAGAAGCATTCAGCCTCCAATACAACCCTGCCAGCAACGTCGCTGTTCCACTTTTTGAGCCAGGCACCGAGTCCGTCACATACGTCTCCTTCGATGCCAGTGACAAGTTGAACATTCAGGGTGCTGTGGACAATGGCACTATCGGATCACCATCCGTCCCATACTACAGATGGCAAGTGTGCAAGACCTTCGTTGGATACTCTTACACCACTCTCGCCTGGATTGTTGGATCTGGAGCATCAGACAACCCAACTTGCGAGCCAGTTACTGTCAAGCGTGTCTTTGCTTAAGTTAGAAGTGAATGGAAGGGAAAACGTGAGTTTCGGGGAGAGTGATGAGTATGTTTGCATATATTTGTTTCGGTCATTAAAATTAGAATTATCATAGCATAGCATAGCACTGTAATATAAAAATCTGTTTATATTAATCATTTGCCTTCTCTTGTCGAACAGCACCTCGTAGATGTTAAGGCAAATACAGACAAGCCCAAAGTAGAAACGAAGTAAGCTGTTGATAAAATTTCGAACTTTTATTAGATATGAAAAGTTTATAAAGCAAAAGGCAATGACGTTGGAGAATATCAACCTACATTGAATACTTTACTAGATATGCTCTGCACATTGTGATGGTACGTGAATAAATAACACATCTCTTGGCTACGTTTAGGCATCTCAGAAAACTCCATGTGACTATTTCGATTCATAGTACTGTTGACTGTTGCATCGCTTTAGAGAATATAGCCTATAATTGTTTTTGTCTTTGGTTGTTTGCTCCATTGGGTTCCTGTAGCCTACAAAGATGGATAAAAGATGAGCCGAGCTCTATCAGCCTTGTCAGCCTCTCGTTGCCGTACTCTCAATACCACATTTCTCTTACTAGACCTCATCATAGCAGCGAACCGTCATCCAAATTTACTTTCATCTCTCTTTATTGTAAGTGAGACATAGTATCAGTTTCTCCACCTTAGATCACTGTATCTTTAATTTAAATTGGAGACTGGTTCCAAGAATCTCTGTTGTAGCTTTTGTCATGATATATGATAAAAGGTAATATAATTGTCACTAAAGTTAAATTAATATAGAGTGGTATCAAATTTATAATGAGTTCATATAGACTAGAGCACATAGTAGCCTCCTCATTTATTCTTCCACACAGCCTCGTGATCCCAGAAGGTCATATTTAAATACTTCTCTCAAACCATTACCAACAGAGGTTCATATCTTAATTCCTAGCCGCTCTTACCAAGAACTACCGCAACACGAGATAAAATGGCTTCACCATGGGTACCACACGGCCTTATTCAGCACATTGGCCTCGAAACTCCATATCAGAACGCTAAACATTCTATCGATGAACACGGAAACCTGAAGGATGCGGAGTATTATACGACCATCGCACTATTCGAAGACCTGTTCCACCATATTATATTTTCGTCTTCAGAATATAAATCCAACTCTCTAGTTCTACCATCAACCAAATCAGACCCTAACATGGCTTGCGATATTGTAACGAGCTATATAGATGATGATAACTATCACTGGCATTTCTTCTGCTTCAGCGAGGTCAGAGGGTCGAAGAGTGCCACAGCTGGAACCAGCATCCGCGCACTTGAAGAACAAGTTCTTGAATACTGCAAGGAATATCTCCAAGAGCAACCTCCAGAAGTGAATCTAGTGTATGCTAATACACTAGTTGGTGCATCTATCCGAAGTTGGTCTTATCGGAGAGGAGAGGGAAATCTCAGTGGCTTTTCGGATAGTGCTGAATACGGCAATTTCGGGTGCTATAAAGATATTGGAGAAGAAAGCAACAGGCGACTGCTTGAGGATACTTTTGGTTACATAAAAAAGTATCACTCTGGGTCATCTCTTGCGGCTATGGGTTAGTAAACTTTTCATGGTAGCAATAGTATATGCATATTTTCAAAGTGATCTATTCGTTTCTGAGTAGATCTCTAAAATGTTGGGCAGATAATCCAGATTGATGAAAATAGACCTATTTTACTAAAGAACAGGACAAGGCAGTCCGTTTCAAGAGTGGATCACATATTATTTTGAAATTTATCTTACTAGGAAAAGGAAAATAATGCCATACTTTCATCAGCCATGCTAAAGAAGCTCTGCTAATCAGTCACCTATCAATACAACAAAGATGTTCCATCTCTTTCCCAATTTGATCCCAATTCATTCCCATCATAAATCCCGAGTTCCCATGAACCATCTGTGAACGCCACCGAGCAGAGCATTAAGTCAGGTCCCTTCACAATCCAAAGAATAGACATATCGCGAACAAACAGTGTGAAACAAGAGTAGGAATAGGATGCATAATCTATGTAGCATCTCCGATTCAAATCATACGAGTTAGACGAACCGTTCTAGACCAAGCTTGATGCAGCCATGTGGAGATGCCTCCGCCAAAACGCCATTCGCAAGCTGGCAATGACGTATGCTCGTTATTTCATACCAGTACTTAGTCGTATACAGCCCGTCTCAGGTTCTGGGGTTCAATTATTTGCCTCAGAGTGTCTCATCTGAAGACTTCTCTTGATGATAAATAATCCGTCTCTGTTTGAGATTGGTTTGTCCTTGAGGACTTTAAATTTAAGTGTTTATAACCAGCTTATTAAGCTGACGCCGTCTCCGAACTGCCAGTGTTGGCAGGCATCGTGCAATAATGGTTCTAAATAAGCAGAAGGGATGTGCAGTTTATACACTTTGAGGTACAAATCCAGCGGGCTAATAGAAACATCAGCTGTCATCCAAGTATGCAATGGTCATAATATGTGATGAATACTTACTGGAGGGCTGTTAAGCATGCTGTTCCTCTTATTTCTAGCCTTTTTCATCTGACTCTTAAGAGCGCTTGAATCGAGAGGCTTAAGAAGTTCGAAGCTACAAAGCAGTTCGGTTGAAACGCTCATGACGGCACCATAATTATCAAATTCACCACAATACTGAATAGTGTTAGTATATATATAACCTTTTATCCTTCTAACGATTCGGAGAAACGAAAGAGGTAAGGGGTGCAATCTGAGGTGTGAACTCACATTTGGTGCTGAGAAAACAGTGACAAGGATTCTGTCTTCAAAGAACTCATATCCATCCTCAACAACCATATGTGCTCGACAGACGAGATCAAAATCATGTTTTGCGAGGAAATCGGTTATAACTCTTTTCCCAAAAGAATAGCTGACTCCTCGCTCACTAGATTCCCAATCTTTTTCTTGATCAGCCGGGTCAGCCCAGAGAAGATCGTTCAGGAGCCCGAAATCCGGCACGTCTGTTGGTCTCGCAATATGCCGGATGTCATCCATATGACTGAGTGCTGGGGACAAGCCGCCATGCACGCAGAAGATCTTTCCTGCAACAATTGCAGCAATTGGTAGCTGAAACATAAAGTTAGTGAAATAGAAATTTAATAGATACAGATTGGCGTACCGTATTGAAAGCATCTACAAACGTCTTCCAGATCTTCACATTGCATCTCCGTTTACACTCATCGTAGAAGCCGTAAACACGTGTAACATTCGCACATTCGTGGTTTCCTCTTAGCAGGAAGAAATTCTCCGGGAACTTGATCTTGTAGCACATAAGCAGCAGTATCGTTTCTAAAGAATGCTTCCCTCGGTCGACATAGTCTCCTAGGAATAGAAAGTTGGCACTTGGTGGGAAGCCACACATCTCGAACATTCGAATGAGATCTGAGTATTGACCATGGATATCGCCTACTATCTTAACAGGTGCATCAAGTTCTAACAGTGGTGGTTGCTCTAAAAAGATCTCTTTGACACGAGAACATATAGCAGTAATCTCAGCATTGCGGAGGCAGACACCTTTTGTACTCTTCCCTGCGTAACCTGCATCAAGAAGCCGCTTTATAAAATCATCGACATCGGAGTCCTTTAACTCGCTCATTGTCATTCCATGTGTCGCATTTTCGTGCTCAAGGGTCTTAAGCATGTCTAGTACTGGATTTACCACTGGGTTTGGAGTGTCTGGTTTCTTCACCAGAATTGATTGTCCGGGCCGTTGTAGATGGGAGTATGGATTTGTGGTTCCAGATGGCGGTTGATCAGATACTTGGTCCACTTCACCCGAACGTTGTGCAGCAGAGACATCATGTACACCTTGCCGTACAGACTGGGAGGTAATTGGTGATGGAGGTGGTTGAGGATCCTCGAGGGGAGAAGTGACCGATTCCGCGTCTGACGGACCAACAGGTGAAATTGGTGAATCTGGTGTATCGGAACGTCCTAGCTTTGCTAACGGGCCCTTACCGTTTCTCGTTGATTTCCCTGATGATAGAGGCGCGTCGATTTTGTCTCCATTTGTGTCTCCATTAGCCAGGCCTGCAGTCGAGCCTCGCGGACTATCTGTCTTGGAGCCGGGTATCTTAGAGCGCAACGCTCCTCTGAACGACCTCGTGGATTCTTTGGTGTCGGTCTTGCTGAACGAGGGATATGATTGAAGGTCGGTAAAGTTCTTGTCTACCGGTGTAGAAGATATGCTGCCTCTGGGCGTGGATGTCCCTGAGCCGGAGCCTTGCCCCTTGGAAGGCTGGTTTCCCATCTTACCGACTTATAGTCTTCACAGTCGATCGTTGACGTACTGGTCTGGTGTCTAGAACGGGATGCGAGAATTGCAGAAGCATGGACTTTTTGTGTCGTGGGTGTTCGAGTGTCGTAATGCTGAAATTTTTTGGAGATTGTGCTTACAAG
Organism: Scytalidium lignicola; assembly: GCA_002812745.2. Taxonomy (NCBI): domain Eukaryota; kingdom Fungi; phylum Ascomycota; class Leotiomycetes; genus Scytalidium; species Scytalidium lignicola. The sequence continues at coordinate 22,492 of NCSJ02000019.1, forward strand.
CGGAACGTGCAGCAGATGGACCGAAGCCGGAGATAGGCTTTAGCCCTCGTGCAAATGGAGTTTAGACGTGATGTTTCTTTTGTGCAGGTGCACTTTCCCTCAGCATGAGAGCCAGGAGAATAAAACCTCTGATGGAAGCTTGCAGTGCAAGGGGCTACTGGTTTGGCAGCCACGTGGAGTCGGTCGTGGGGTCGGTCGTGGGGTGTAAGGTGAAGGAGAATGGTGGAAGGAGTTGTCGAGGTCGATGCAGCGCACAATGGCTTGTCAGCAGGTGGATCCAGACAAAAGAGCTGTCGCGATGCTGAATTGTATTGGAGAAGAAGGACAGCAGGTTGGGCTGCAAAACGTCGGAAGGGAAGCTGTACAGTAATGCGAGTGGCACAGACCGAGACAAGACGACCTGGTTCTGGCCCGGCAAGAAATGACGGACGGACGGGGGCCTTGGGAAGCTAGGCCGTCAGGGACGTCTCAGACGGTGTGGTGTCGCAGGAGTGAGATGTTTGATACGGCGCTGGACTTCTGGTGTTGCCAGGGCAGCGTGAGATATGAAGATATAATCACAAGCAAGTCTTGACGGGGAAGGCTTGAGGTTGTTCGCCAACCGTTAAGTCTAGTTAGGTAAGTAAGGCTGTGTGACGACTTGGTCGGCGGGGTTGATTCGCCAAGGACCGGCCTGGCTACAACGGAGGATGTCTGGATTCAACGAGGTGATGTACAAGCACAGCGAACTTTGGCTGCTCTGGTACCTTCCGTCGCCACTGCTTCACTCGTCGCGAATACTTGAACTAATACAACGAGGAAAAATTTCAGGTAAAATCCGAGCAAAGCAATCCGGGTTCGGGGATGTGCTGCGAGAGGGAGGCACGCGGTATCTCCGCACTTCTCTTGCGGATCAGCCAGGCTTCTAGAATCTTGTATGCACCGTGATGTGATCCGCCGGATTGCGACTCTGTGCTGGCGGACTTGTACGATGATAGGCGCGAGGTTTCTGCTTGGGTTGGTCAAGGTGGTCAGGGTGGTGGAGGAACTCGCGGTGACTGGTGAGAATGCAATGCTCGATTCCAACCTTGCTGGCTTGGCGCTTGTTCTATGGACGTTCGTCTAGCCAGAAGCCAGGTACCACGTCAACATCCCATAATTGTGTGTGCGTGTCTGTGTGTGTCTGTATTGCAATTGTGGTTGCTTGGCGTCCGTGGCGTCGTTGCAGAGGAACCTTTCTCTCCCGTCCGCTTGCAATGAAGTAAAAGTTATATATATACATATGCACAGGCGTCTGTCTACTTGCATCACGAGGGAGACCATATCCAGACACGCCAGAGCGAATTGCTTCAAGATGGAGATATCGTAGGCTTTGTCACCGGGGAAGTGACGCAGTGGCTTTCCCATTGGGGAACCTTACGAAGAGATTGCTGCTCCGCTACTCCACTTACTGCACTTAAGCAGCATACATACATCACAGTAACACCAGTCAACCCGTGTCTACATACATACGAAGGTCGTCACGCGTCAGAAAAGGAGTCATTACAGTATTAACTGTGCCAGTTCCGCTGCAAACGGAGGAACGCTCTGGTCCCCAAGGTCCCTTGTTGAATGATGATGCTCACCATAAATTGCTCTCCCAACCACAAGCATCATCGGCCCGCATTTTATATCACGTGGATTCTCCTCTGGTTTGGTCACGTGGTTATTTCAGGATTAATGTTTTCCCGGTTGCCGCGGGATCGCGATAAGGTTGTTGCGTGTTTGGGTGTTGCGCAGCCAACCAGCCCACCTTTGGCATCCTGAAACCCACCACCGCGGAATCCCACAGGCTGGAAATCCGCATGAAAATGCGGCTCAGGGCTGATGCGCTTAGACAAGGGGGAATCTGCCTGATGATGGGCTTAGCCGTGCCTAGTGACATTTGGCCGTGAAATGGGGTTGGTGATGGGGGCTGAAGGGGGCTTAAAAAGGCTGAAAGGGTTCGGGATGGGTTAAAAATAGATGTATTTATCGTAGCATTACCGTACTTATCATTTATCATTAGCACGACAGGCGAAAGGATCCCACAAGCCCGCCGGCACTCTCCTGCCAAGCATCAAAGCAGCGAGGATCAGCTCCACCTGCTACCCCGTCTCGCCCGTGCGTCGTCATCGCAGCGCCCAAGAAAAATTGTTCCTGTAGTTTGAGGAATCGATAAACAAAGGAGCAAAAGTGTGAGTAAATAAGTTATATTGGTCATGCTGTTGAAGGGCATATGATGTTGAAGATCGTAATGTAGGGTTAGCATTCCAAAACCGTAACACAGTAACCGTGAATGGTTTAGTTCATGCCTGCTCCGGGAGTGCCCAGCCTTACTGGCCACCAAGTCAGCAAGTGTATGAGCTTGGTTTCGCGGTTTTGTGCCTGTTTTTTCCTCGTCACCATGTTGATGTGTCGCCTCAGCCACTGGGGGGCGCAGTAAGTAGTTATCCCGTGTTTGTCTTACCTACCACCTACACCCTACCACGACCCAGTACTTAACCACCCACATCCATCGAAAACTCTTCATCCATCAACAACATCCACGACGTTAAGTCTCAATTCTTTTCGTTGTTCAATTCCATCTTTCCACTATTCACATTCGTTATACATAGCCTAGAAAATAGCAATCCACCGCTGCGATGGCTAACTTTGGTCGCTTCGTCTGCGTCGCGGTGCCGTTTGCACTGACGCTCGCAAGTCTAATCTGCATTCTTATCGTGGCTTTAGCTGGAGTAACGAACAAGAATCTGGATATGTTTGATATTAATACGAAGAATCTCAGCATCTCAACCAACGATCTCGTTAACCTCGAAAACCTCTTCAAGCGAACTCCAGTACCCGGCATCACCGATCTGACTACTTCGGCACTCAACGGTGCTATCGGCACCGGAATTAACCTCACGGCGTCTGATCTTGGATTGTCAGACTACTACAAAATTGATCTGTGGACTTACTGCAGCCAAGATGGCAAGAACACCACCTGCCCCAAACCAAAATTCAACTGGGCCGCAGACGCATTCAACGAAACAAAGTTGACAAACACCGCCTCGGCCGCCGTTGGGCAACCGATCAAGCTTCCCAAGGATTTGACCGGCTCTCTACACACCTTCCAGGTCGTCTCTAAGTGGACCCAGGTTGTTTACATCATCGCCTTCGTCTCTACGGTCGCTGAGCTGTTTTTGGGGCTTTTCGCATTGTGCTCCCGTGTCTTCTCATGTTGCACCTGGATCATCAGTGGTATTAGCACAGTCGCCATAATCGCCGCCTCCATTCTCGCTACGGTGGCCTCGGCCATCGTCGTTGGAGCCCTTGACAAGGTGGTCAAGCATTACGGTGTCCACGCCACGATTAACACTACATTCCTCGCGATAACATGGCTCGCGGCCGCATTCAGCCTCGCTGGATCTTTATTCTGGCTGCTCTCAACATGCTGCTGCGCCCCGGAGAAGAGAGAGCGACATCGGGATCGTCGGAATTTCCGTGGAAGCTCAGATGGCGAGAAACTTTTATCTGGCGGACTGGGTGGAAACGGCTATCAGAGAGTCAGTGATCCATGGGGTGGTCAGCAAAGTGGCCATACAGGCCCACAGGACTTCGGAGTGCCGTTGCAGAACTTCAACAAGCCGACCCGCGTAGAAGGCGGGTACGAGCCATACAGTCATACAGCAGTTTAGGGTGTTTCGAGTGAGTGGGTGCGGGATGAGTCTTCTCTTTCTATGTTTTACATAGACCTCGGTCTTGAGCGTGCATTGCAGGCGTTTTACGGCTTCATCATTTGGTCGGTTTCTAGGATCGGGGGCAATGAGTTTGTAAGATGATATGACAAAAGTCAAAAATCCTAACGATGAATGATACCCGAATTTACATTATTACTTTTATTCTTTTGCCTTGTGATCAGATACTTGCCAATTATAATGTGCTGGTAATATTCTCACCATATCAAAGAGTTTCATGTTCAAGTATTGAACTGTCCAGAAGGTGTCTCATCCCTATCGGTGTTACGGATTGCCCGTGCGTGCGGATTTGGTTCACGTGATAGAGGTTGCTCCCCATAATCCTTGCTAGAATTCTAGTTGCAGACTCACTTGATTATATCACCNTTTTTTTTTTCATTTACGGATTCTTAACTATAAAAGGGTAGTAAATTCATTAACTGTAATGCAGGATATACAATTTCTCAGCAAGCACGTGATANTCCCCCCCCCCCTAATTCAAACCCAAAAATTCTAGAGTCATTTTCAATTTTCACTGTTTCCAAGTATTTAATCTTATGGGCCTCGAGGTTTGCTTAATCTTTGTCAAATTTACTGCTGCATTATCTAGAATAGGCTAAACAAAAGGAAAAAGAAATGAAATTCCAAAAGAACAAAGACAAAAACTGTGGGAAGAAATTCAATTTCCCAAATTGCCAAACCTCCCACTCTTTAGGACATGTCTATACATGAAACCACTTTCCATTGTTCTCGTCGAGTCTTACAAAAAAAAGAGAGAAGACAAAGAAAATGTTATGATTTCGGTACAGTAGGTTATCCTTAGTCCACTTCTTCGACAGAATATGAATAGTGGCTTCGAGTATCGTTGTTTGAGACACCTGGTTGGGCATTCTCATTGTGCTGCTGCCATTCACGATACTCGGTCCAGGGGTCTTCGTCTGCGTTTGGAACTCTCGACGATTGATTATGTTGATGTTGTGGGTGACCACCACGTGAGGAGGGCTGATTATATTGTTGACCATCGTGACTATTAGAACCTATTTCAAAAGGATGTCTCGAATGATATGATTGATGGTTTGGGTTTGGGCCTGGGCGAGGGCGAGCCGAGCGGGGTGGACGTGGTGAATAGGGCATCTCATCAGGATGTCTTGCGTGGTATGTATTGTGTGAAGCAGCTTCTTGCTGATAACAAGCTCTACATCCTCCTTGTCCAACGTTAAATACTCGGTACCGAGCAGATGGATTTTCACGGCGATATCTCTCATACTGTTGCTGATACTGCCTAGCTTGAGCATATGCATCCCGAAAGTCACTCCAATCAGTTTGATCACTGAACATATTTCTTGAGTCTATTAGAAATGAGATGTTAGCTTTGAGTCCTTATAGAGGATTTGGATAGGATTATATAAACACTTACACTCTGGGTCGAATCGTCGGCTCGTTCCATAGCCTGAAACAGAAGAGTCAGTAAAACAGAACATACTATAAGAAACGAATGCTACAGTTGGATCTCTTACATTCTTCATTCAATCTCTCTATTAAAGATTGCAAGATACGAGGGTGCGTGGACCACCTGTTTCTTCTGCGTCTTTGTGCTAGATCATGTCTCAAGTTCACACGAAGTGTAGGTCTGTAGCCTTGAGATCTTATCATAACCCTACGGAGGGCATTGATCCACATAGCGACACGAGCCCTTTCATTAGGAGGGGTTTGATAATCATCCCAGGCCGAAAGTAGAGCAAGTTCGAGTTCATCGGGTCCGACTCCACTATTGAGTGCCTCTACCACTTCATCTTCAGCAAGAGAAAGAGGATTTTGGCGTGAACGATGGGGACCTACATATACAATGTTAGTTGCAGTGTTAAGGTTGAACTAGATACATATTGAGGCATATATAGTACTTACCTTGATATTGCATGGCGTTTGTTACTTCAAAATTGCTGATAAAGCTTTTCCGTTGAGTGGAAATCAATCTAAGTCAGAGAATTAAAGCCATGATATAGACAATAGAAGACAAAGGTAGGCAGTTGAGTCGAGTTCTGGCTATGTTGAGTGAGGCGATCTCTATTGACACCACAATATTTTATCGGCCGAACAAGAGACAGCTCAAAGTAATAACTGAATCAAAGAAGAATATTGTCAAGTATCGAACTTGATTGGATAGACTGAATTCCTTTCGGAAGTGAAGTATAAAAGGCAGTTGAAAGAAGAAATATTAGAACACAACAAAACTCATAATATATCTTTGAACTACTGATTGAACGCTTATTCTTAGCGGAGAACCATAATTCGAAATCATGCTATGATCTTAAGGAGAAAGCGTAAAATTGGTTGATGGCGGCCATTAATGCTAAAGAAGTGCGAAAAGCCTTACATCTTAGATGAACAGAACGCAGTTCCCTAAGATGCTATAGCATGAAATGTATGGAAAATCAGGACGAGATACATGAAGTATCACTAATCTTTTGTACTGAAAGGATGCTTTTGACAAAACAACGCTTTGTAGCCGATACATTATATTAAGCTCTCTTTATCCGAAATGGTAGCCCAGCAGAGAGAAGGAGCTTTGTGGTCGAAATAATTATGCACAATGCTTCTTTGATGCTAGAAGAGAGCTTTGAATCCCATTGTGAAGTTCCGAGAAAAAGATATTCACATGTGCAATAGTCTAACTGGGTGCCCCATATACCGTATTTAGGACCGCATTTTGGTCTCAAATGTCCTAAATACGGTAACACATCGATAGTTTTAGTATGGAATGCTAGCTCAAAAAAGGGGGACTTAGCTAAAAATAATTATTGTGCATTTCTGTCAATTGTATATACTCTACAAACATCTTGATCTTAAAGTCCTAGTTTCTCCATTCCATGTAGAGATCACGGTAACCACTCCGAAGCATAACTGCCATGCACTGACGGCGTATAAACTAAAAGCCCACTAGGACTGTTCCAATTTCCCAATCTGGAAATGGTAGATACAAAGCAGAAACTTACTATCTATACAACAACGAAAATCCGTTGAACGGGAGATGTAATTCGCTGAAATTAAGCTATGGTCACTATCCATAGCATAAGATAGGGAGAAAACAAGGAAGTTACTTATTTGAATGTCCCAGAACCTTTTTGACAACCTTGAAATGTTTATATCTTTCGGGCTCATATTGCCCATAAGTAGTTGGATGTGAACCACAGCTGGTTTGTGGGCGGTTAACGTCGACTGCCTTTTTATCCCTGGCCTCTTGGTTTAGAGAAACAAGCCGCTCAGACAAAGTGGTAGGGTCACCAATGTCAATATTCAAGGCATTTAACACCCAGGGATAAGGAGAATCCTTGCTCAGATCGTTTGTGATAATTGGACACCTAGGTAGTGAATGTTTTGTTGGTGTTATAGGACTAGAGCTATGACGGTTGCCTATTTCCGGGGCATTAATTTCAGCATTAATTAGTTCTGAACTTTCTGGTTTTGCTCCTACTGAATCGAGTAATACAGGCAGTGTTATGTTTTCATATTTGGATTTAGGACTTGAAAGTTGATGTGTTGTGCGACTAGCGAAAGGATTTCCGGTCGACAAACCATGTTTCTTGACATGGATGACATACGGTGATTGGAGGTCAGTGGTACCAGACTCACAGTCTTTATCAGAAGAAGTTATAGTCTTCATTGAAGATGAGCGACGTGCACGGTTCCGAGGGATACGTGATCTGAATGTGTCGAATTTCCTCGCATCGGACGTGTCATGGGAACTTGGGGTTCCGAACCTACTAGAGTTAAAAGGGGGGGTTGAGTTTGTGAAACGAGGCGTAGGACAGGTTTTTAAAGGTGTAACTGCTGGCGAACATATGACAATTGGCCATGGAGATTCAGGCGGATAGATATACTTCGGTCGATTGTATCCTTCTCCGAACATAGCATCCAGAAGCATCCTACTGTAACGGAAACTAAACCCGGAGACCCGTGACATTTGAACTGTACCACGAAGCTGGAAGGCAGCGTCGTGGAGATACTGGTGTTCATCGGGGTAAGTGAAAACTAATTTCATGGTTAACAACTTCAGAGATTAGGTTGATATCTAAGTATACATCTAATTGACGGAAAAGGATGTGCATAACAGATGTCTTACCATCTTCAATTTCAACCTTTCCCAAAGCTCCAAAACGAGAGTAACGTCTGCACATAAAACTGAGTTCTGCTATCTTCGAAACTCTATGAGAAGTCGCGATTCCAGTGATCAGATTGATGAGAAACTGGTCTAGCTTGCTACCTTTAGGCTGTGTTTTCACATTTACGCAATTGCCGTCCAGACGCGTAAGGTCGAGTTCAATCGTCAAGTGCTGTACCAAGTCGATATTCTCGACCAGCCAAATAGAAGAAAGGGGTGAGAAAACTAGGCCAGTGAAAATCGATAAGGTGACATGGAAATGGTAGTGCATCCAGAAGTAGGTCATCAATTCATATCTAAGAGCTACACAGGTGTGCAATGCTCCAAGTATTGGGGACAGCACCTCCCAAGGCGACGCAAAGTAATCATCTGGAAAGACCCCAGCTGTAGCAAAATGGGGAGACAGTGAAATCTTTCTAAGTTCGATTGAAAAGCATTCTGAGTATATCTGTTTCCGAATACTTGCTGGGAGCACAAAAAATCCACGTTCATAGTGATTAAAATATGAGCTCGGAACTCTATCTTCAAAGACAGGTCCCTGGTAATTCGAGTCATCCCGTACACCAATGATGTCGTGTGTCCTCTCGAACTCGATCGGGAAAGATCGCTTTCTGTCGACGGATCCTTGATATGGGGTGCTAGGAGCTGAAGATCGAGTGGTTTTACTTTGATCAATATATATTTTGCTGACATTTGAATATGAAGAGCAGTCTCTTTTCTCGGTCTTTCGATGAGAACGGAGTGATGCTACTGCAAACATGTTAGTAGACGACAAGTTTAGAAAACCAGACTTACTGCTTGAAGCAAGTCGGATTGATTTAGAAGATCCTTGATTAGCCATAATTGAGAATTTGGTGGTTACATTGGGGAAATATGTTCTTTTGTCAGTCACAAAGTAACCTTTATGTAACCTAAAGAGCTTGGGTCGCTATTCAAGCTCCAGTTAAAACTCTACCGCAATAGCGACAAAATCATTACTCTATAGACTAGTCTCGTGAGCAAGATTATTACCTATTGCAGATTATAACTAGTTTGTCTTGATGTAAGGTGTATCTACGTCCTCAAAGTATATACCACTGAGAATGAGTTAAACAGAAAAGAGTCGTCCAGTCAGCTAACATATTCTGTAGAAGTAAAAAAAAAGGTATTGTCGGTTCCTGATGCTCTGTACAAGCTACAATAATATCTAGAAATGATGATCTGTAATATAAATGCTTAAAGAATATATTTAACTGAAGATCTAAAATTGATATACCTATAACCAGAGCTTCCATATAAAAATAGAAGTTTTAAATATAATTTGAGATCCGGACAAAATCCTTGGTGAGCTGCAATAGACAAATTGCTTCTGTTTTAGAGATAAACCTAGCTGCCTCGAAGCATTCACTTCTAGATTTGACTTGCAAAAGGCTATAGGATCGCTTTTGCTCTTAGATTCTTTCCCCTTCCACTTCTCTGTAATGGGAGGTTCACATAGACAAGCTAGCCTCGATTTCCCACGTGTTTCGTCCCAAGCAACAGCAAACGAGGTTTTATCAAGATAGTCTACAAATTGATTGATCACAAATGAGTCTTAGGCAGTGTAGATAGCTGTCCGAATATTGGAAGTGAGTCGAAGCTTCTCGGCAGTTTCCGAATCACCCCGCCACAAATTTTGGGGTCATCAAGCATAGATGTTTTGACCATCATCTTGCCACTTACCTTTTCCCACCATTCCATAAAAGCCTACAGTACCTCCTCTCTTCCACACGCCGTTGAACTGTTGTATATACAGTTGGCCTAGTTACTTTTCTCTCACAAGTTTCATTTTCCGATAACGCCAATAATGTCAGTCGCAGCACCAGCTAATTTCAATGCCGAGGAGGCAGATAACCTCGAAGATGTAAGATACTTGCCATTTTTGACAGGCCATCGAGCGCACTATACTAATATATTTACAGATCGAAAAGCAATTCGCGGTAAAAGGTTGATCTTTTAACACTTTATAACTGCCCCCTCTTCTGCCCCGCCACTGACCTTCATTAGTCGTTCAACAGATGTCTACGTATTGGGCAATCCTTGNAAAAAGTCCGTGGCTCAACATTGAGGCTTACCAAGATGGATGATGATATATATGAGCATCTAAAGGCCGATTTTCCAGAGTTTGATCCTGCTGCAACAATCAATGAGGATGAGATGAAGAGTAAGACGGGCAAGGAACGGTGGCGGAAGTTTATGATGGCATATGAGAAAAAGATTGATGATTATAACTTTGGAACGATGTTAAGGTCTGATCCCAAATGGGAATATGGCCAAGATGAGACTATTTTCGGTAATATATTACAGATTTTAATCTGGTTGATCCGGACTAATTAGTGATTCAGTTCCTCGCATGCAGTTTTATGCAATCGAGATAGCAAGGTATGATATTTTCCTGATTTTTTACTTTGGTAATCCTTTATGAGTCTAACAAACATAATAGAAATCGTCTAGGTCTGAATGATTGGATATACGAAAATAATCAGAAGGAACAAGGAGCGTCGAAAGGAGAGTCATGAACAGATATTTAGCAAAGGACGGTAAATCTCATATCATGATGAATCAAGGTTTCTGGTACTGTAAATCGATTTACGGCGCCTATCAGAAAAATCCCTTCGAACTTTGCGATATGACGGGACAGCAAAGGAATGTCGCTGAGACCGAATCGAACATGCCAATGGTTGGACCGTCATGCTCAACTACATAACGCCAAGCAGAGTCTTCAATGGAAATTATATGTTTGATGTATAAAAGTGGTCTACTTTTGCGTCGAAATGATATAATATGTTTATAGATAACATGGATACCTAAAATGGCTAACCATACTTGAAGAACCTTTGGATATTGAACTTTTTCTTCGTTCATGCTTGGTATATATATCCATTTATTTCTATCCCGAAATAGCCATGTTATAGTTTTCATTTATTTTACCTTTAATCTGAGCAAATAGCACTTAATAGCCATGGTAAAGGAACGAATGAATTATTCTCCACGTTATGTTATCTACCTAAATTCCTTGTTGAGAAGAGAATCCCTAAAATTTTCACTGAGTACGATTTTTGCCGTGAAGCCCAAATGCCAACCTCGAGTGGGGTTGGAATTACAGATCGCAGTACACTTCGAGATATTACGATCGATCAATCGCATTTTCAAACCCTTCGACATCCCGTAGCGAATGGAGACTCACTGTGCGACCTGATAATAAGGTTGGAGCGTCACCCAAATATTCTTTGGATGCTCAACAGAATGCTACTTCCCAAACCAGTGCTACAGATCTCGATGCTTTAGCTCCGAGCGCTGCTGAAAATAAAATTTCAAGAGAAGAGGAGGAAATAACTTCAACGAAATGTTCGGAGCCTACAGTCCAACAATCTCAGGAGAGCCAACAGACACACGCCCCTCTCTCTTCACAAGCAGATACCGAAGCTACGGATGATTTCAGTCAATCTTTGCAAAGTGACGATACTACGGCTGCCTCAGATGATGAGGTATATGAGACCCCTGAAACGGAGCACAAAGCTACGAAGGACTATACATTAGAAGGAGATAACGCTATTAATATTAAGTCTCATGAGGATCTTCTAGGCCTCGGCGAACAATTTGATTGGAAGGATGAAAGGCTTAATTTAGAAGACAAGGGAAATGTGGATCGTGCCAATTCTTTGGTCGGGGCTATAGAAGGGTTTTCAGTTATTATTATTGTTGTTATTATCATTACTATTACTATTACTATTACTATTATTATAAATCCTACTATGACCAGTAGTAGCAGTAATAGCTAAAATATTCCATTTTAAAAAAGAGGTGTAGGCTGGCTGCTAGGTGATGTAATAGTCTGGGTATTCAGAGGCTAAATTAATTGAGATTTATTCGCCTAGGAAAATACAACGCTTTAATCGCTCTAACTGAGATGCTAAATAGATTTCATAATGACTAATCCACTTACAAACGAAATTGACCTCGATATCAACCATATTTTTTCTCCAGTTTCTTTAGAAGCCCAGTAACACCCCTCTCAACCTGTCCAGCTTTCTCTTCAAGCTTCCCTCTAGGTGCTTTAGCTGGCTTATGCTTCACAGAAGCCTCCCCCTCAGTTGGCCGATAGAGTTGTTGATGGACAGTATAATCGTTCATAAGTGGAGCAGATGGGGCTTGGTTGGTGTATGAATAGTTTGAATATCCACCCGGTGGTGGAGGAGGTATTCCAGGCAAACCCGGGGAGTATATTCCTGGACTAGTCATCGGAGATGAAATACCTGGTGACCCTGGGTAGTTCGCATATTGGGTTGCTGAAACGTTGGAAGGTGCGGTGGGTGGCGGCGCGAAAGATGTTTGCGGCGGCGGGCTAAAGCTCTGGGAGAAAGGGGACTGCAGTCCTGCTGATGGAGGAGGCATGGATTGGGGAGTTGCAGATTGTGGTGGGCCAGGGAAGTAACTTTGCTGTACTGGTGGGTGGCCCTGAGGTGGCCCAGGAAACATAGGACTTTGGAAGCCTGCTCCGTACGGGTGACCATGATCTGAGGCCGCTGCTGTCATGAGTGGGTTTGCAGCACCATCCTCTGGCGGAGGAGTCTTTTCACGGTGTTTAATCTCTTCGGGAGCTGCTGGCGCCGCCGGATTATATGCAAGTGGCACAAAATTAGCCCCATCTTGACTCTTTGCAACAGTTGCGACTGGTGGTGGCCCAGGAGGCCCAGGGAGAGTTGAAGATGTTGATGCCGAATTCCAACTGTGCCCATTATGATATGATGGATCTGAAATTGCTACATTCTCTAGCCTTTGGACAACGGGGCTAATATCTGCAGGATGAGATGAAGTAGGTGCTGGCTCATCTTTTACTGTGACTTGATATGCTGGTAGCACCCTTCGAACGACGTTAACGAACTGAAGAGCATCTTCTTTTGTCCAGAAATATATGTCCACTGTGTGGAGCTTATATAGATACTTTTGCTCGTTCTTTGGGTCGTAGGTGGGCAAGTGCCATTCTTGGGTATCTGTTGGGCTACTTTGCTGCTGAACACCATTTACCGTCAAGGTGACGAGTGTGGAATGTGTGTATGAGTACAAGACACTAGTGGTATCGAGATCTTGATAAAATAGTCAGCAATTGGAATGTCCAATACATAAGAATAAAGTTTTAGCCTACAGCCATTGAAAGCATCCTGATCTGGAGTCCCCGGTTTGTTTGCGACTTCTAGTCGAACTCTTCTTTGGGATGCATTCTCAAAGAGATACAGGTAAGAACCCTTATCGAACCGGTGATGAGGGGGTTTGGCTGTGGGAGGGCTGTAGTAGTAGTGCAAGTCTGAAAATCTACTTCTATCAGAATCAAACATAGCACCCCAAATAGCGCCAGCTTACAGCGTCGCAACAAGTTCTTCTCCTGGTCGAGCCGCCATATCTGTTACTATCGCCTACCCCGCTCTCTTAACTATTCATATGCAGGGAAGAGGTCTTTGATGAAAGGCAGCCTGAATATCAACAAAAATTGCGCATTCACTTTGCGATTGCAAAGCGTGCAGAAATGATCGCGAGAAGAAAGGAAAACAGAAACAGAGAAAGAGAATAGAAATTTAGACTTACCATCAAGTAGTGAGCTTCCCAGTAGTCATCAATTGTCAATGGGCGGCAAGCTTGCATGTTTAAGCGCCAATAGATCCTCGGAGTCAGGGGTTGTTGATCAACCAGGGTTACTATTCTTCATGCCTAAGGCGCCAAGAAACTTCCGTGAGGCCACAACAAATTTGTTTCCGACTTTCACGTCTTTTGATTGCCTTGGGAGTGATATAGCTATAATTTCTTGAGATTCCATTCGACCCAACTGTTAGCGGCCATATAGTTTGACGAGTTTAATTCGATTTAAGGCATGCCCGATTCCTACCAATGGAGATTTAGATTTGAAAGCTGATTGTAATGATAGCCATATTGGATCAACGATCATCTCTCCCTGGTAATCAGTCCCTCCCTCCCGTGCCAGCGCGGGCTTTTAAAAAAGAACTATAAACATATCGAATTCGAGATGTCTCTTGTGAACTTGGCACACGTGTGCTCTCACCTTCAGAATGCTTCCAAGGCACGACTTGGGTTAACGTCGGTCCCATCGACAAATATGATCCTCCGACTTTCCCTCGCATTACAAAACGCTGGATTTCTCTCCTCCGTCACACGGGGTGGCCCTATACCGCCGCCAATGGACGCTCTCTCAACATATGAACCCGACCCAGTAACACAGGCCAATATTGCGAGCAGAAGACTGTGGCTTGGGCTGAAGTACTACAATAACGAACCTGTTCTAAGCAAGATGAGCCTGGTTAGCAAGCCTACGAAAAGAGTGTGGATGAATTCAGAGGGAATATCTCAGTTGGTCCGAGGAAAGGATGCGAGTTATGTTAAGGGCTTGACAAACGCCGGAGAGTGCCTATTTGTAACGACGGATAAAGGGATCTTAGAAGCTAGGGAATGCGCGGAAAGGAAGGTTGGTGGTATGCTTCTGTGTCGAGTGCGATAGAGTCGTATACTCCTGAATTTTTGTATTATATGATCTGCATGGGTGGTGTTTGGAGGGACCATCCAGACTATTTTGGAGCATATGTAAGGCTTGTACTTTAGAACTATGTATATTCATGATTTAAATATTTGTAAATTTACATGAGTTCACGGCGTATAAAATGTATCTAGTAAGATGACTTCACTATTCTATAATTTGTAATTAAAGTCTTCTCAAAATATCATCCACAACTTGGGTGGTCGTAGCTGTACCTCCGAGATCTGGGCTCAGTAACTTGCCTTCCTCAAGATTAGCATCAACAGCGGCGTAGATCTTGGCAGCAGCGGTCTCTTCATTCAAGAACTCCAGCATCAGTGCCACACTTCTTAACGTCGCTATTGGGTTGGCGATATTCTTTCCCATGATATCTGGTGCACTGCCATGGCAGGGTTCTCCAATAGCAAAGCCTTCGCCAACATTTGCACTGGGAACAAGGCCAAGGGAACCAACCAGGGCAGCAGCACCATCGGACAGGATGTCACCATATAGGTTGGGTGCGACAATAACGTCGTATGTTTCAGGCTGGCGGAAAAGTTTGTAGACCATGGAATCCACAATTTGCTCTTCAACACCAACGGACGAGAACTTTGCTGCTGCGAGCGCTTCACGTGCCGTAGCCCGGAAAAGACCATCTGTCTGGCTCAGGACGTTCGACTTGTGCGTGACTGTTACCAAAGGTGACTTATGGATGCTTGGGGCTCCAGAATCCCTAATCTTCTGTCTTCGTAGTGCAATCTCTCCAGCCATAGTGGCGATTCGGAAGGATGCTTTCTCGGAAATCCGTTTGATGGCTTCCGCAACCTTGCCGCTCCCATCGGCAGCATCATAAGTCTTCTCTTCTTTAACATACAAGTCCTCCGTGTTTTCCCGGACAATAACCATGTCAATTGGGTTCCTGGAGGTCATAACACTCTTGACTGGTCGCACATTGGCATAGAGATCGAGTTTCTTGCGCAAGGCGACAATTGGAGATGAATATCCTTTGACTGCCGTGGACGGGGAGCTGACGGCTCCAAAAAGAGCGCCATCGCATTCATTCTTAAGAATTTCTACTGTTTTATCTGGGAGGGCTGCACCGGTTTGTTCAAATGTCTCGAAACCAGCTTTGAGGTCGACGAATTCAAACTTCAATTTGAGAGAGGCGGGCAAGGCTTCTAGAATTCGGCGTCCGGCTGGGATGACTTCCCTGCCAATTCCATCGCCGGGAATAAGGCCTGCATTTGACTCGTGATTAGTTCCTGGCCTCTAACTCTGACACCAAATGGTAATTGGGTACCTATTCGTAACGTCCTTGCTGCCATTGTTGTGCAAGAGAGGAGTGTATTTTATGTATTTACTCTTTGATGCGTTGCGAAATCGGCCGAGGAAATTTTGTTAGGAGAGCTCCCGCCAAGGCTGCTTTGGCCCATTGGGTGTGAACGAGCAATCCCTGTCCAAGCTCCTTGATGCTGCTCTGCACGGGCGTTTCTCTTAGAGCCCCTTTTCGCGCCTCCCCACCATAGCTGTTTGAGCGTGTCCCTGCATGGGTCCTCACATAATATTTCCAGACGCGGAGCGTACCACTTACAAATTCCATCTCCTCTTTCCGCATCTTCTTAATATATTTTGTTCTCTTCTCCTTAACACGTTTTGGCTATTTGGCTGGCTGATTTATAAACACTCGGTCCAGCGTGCTTCTTCCGCGTGAATACCGCTCCAGGAGGAAGCACTGATTCTCCGGCGTGTCCTGTTTGTTCGAGCTGCATTTCTATTGGGTAGCTGACACGCATCCAATCTGAGATCAGCCTAGATCATTAAGACAGCTGTTTTGAATTACAGCAACTTTTCGGGTCATCGTACGGTTCTCCAGGACTGTTTCCAGGCCTTCCGACAAGATGTCAGCCGGCGTCCGCAACTTGCGGGCGATGTTCGAGAATAGGGAGACATCAAACAGTCCACCGGATCGAGGCAGGTCCCCATCTTCAATAGGTAAGCCACCTGGACTGTTTCATATGGTGGGTGCTAAGGGATCTAGGCCCTGGTAGCAATACAACATCACCACGACCCCTTTCGAAAGTGCGGACGAGCTTTGTGACTGTAGAGAAGAATGGACAAATTGGGCTTCAACTTAGTTTTAAGAAAGATATTAATAACGGTGAATCAACAGCGGCGAAACAGAGGACAAGCTTCGACGAAGAGCAGCTTCCGCAGGCGACCCAAGAGATTAAGGGACCGATTAAAACCGAGCTAGAAGCGAAGAAGAACAGCACAGTCATTGAAGAAGCTATACCAGAGACTGCAGTAGAAACANCCCCCCTTGGAGGAGGTGGGAAAGAAACTGGGCGGCAGCCAGAGTAGCACCGAAGCTCCTAAGAATGCTGCTCCCAAACATATAGCACCTGAGCACACGAAGACGCCTATAAAGAAGGAGAGCCAAGAGTTGAAGCCAAAACCAGAGGGTAGTAATGGGTTGGCACATGGAGATGCAGTATCGGTTGGACGTACAGTTGGGAGCAAGAATGCTTCAGCTGGAAAAGGATCGGAAAAGGCCACGACAGGCAAGACAACCACTCGGCCAGCTCCTATATCTACGACTAAGACGGCTACCAATGCCAAAACGCCATCCAAGCCCGCCAAATCACCATCTGCACCAAGAACGCCAATGACTCCACACAGAAGTCCCAGCAAGGCAAGATCAAGCTCAAGACCACCAGAGAAAAAAGCGAGCCACCATTCCGCAGCAGTATCAAGTACATCAAAACTTGCGCATACCTCTTCTACGGCTTCTGCTGCCAAAGCAAAAATCCAGTCTCCCCCACAACAGACTGGCTTTGTTAAGCCTCGGCCGAAATCTCCTACTCGGCCAGTCAAACTACCAGCATCCCTGACTGCACACACAGCATCTTCTGGATCTAAAACGGCCCCAGCTCCATCAGCAACTAGGCAATCATCAACAACGCGTACAACAAGTGCACAATCGGCTGCTCGTCCTGCAAGTCGTGCTAGTTTAAGTGCAGCTACGAAGTCCACGGAATCAAAATCATCAATGCTGAAAAGACCAACGAGCAGGCCTTCTTTGGGTGTTCCACCTAGTACATTGAAGAAGCAATCATCAAGACAGAGTCTACATCCAGCACCAGCAGATGATGGATTCTTGGCACGTATGATGCGTCCCACTACTTCTTCAGCATCAAAAACAGCTGAAAAACACCCAGTGACACCACCAAAACGAGACCAATCCTCGAGGAAGTCCATTCGAAATGACGCTAAACCAGCAATCACGGTACCAAAGATGCCTAAATTAGCAGCAACTGTGAGTCATGGAGAGAATGTACCTAAACCGGCAGTCTCCGCAGTTAATAAAACAGCAAAAAAGACCGAGACAAATATCGTCAAGGCAGCCAAGCCTCCTACTTTGGAAATTACGCAAGCTGAAGTTGAGGAGAAAGCAGAAAGCGTGCATGAAATTGATAAGGAATCAGAGGAAGTTTCTGAAAGCCAGGAAGGCACGAAAGCCATCGAAGAGCAAAATGAACGTTCGACAACCCCCGTTCCGGAGATAGTCGAGCATGCTGAAGAGCCCGTTTTGGAGGAGACTCAAGAGGTAACTCCAAAAGAGCCGGTTCCGGTTGAAGAGCCTGTGACAGCGTCCAACAATGCTAAGGCTGCTGTAACGGAAGAGCCTACCCTGGCAGTAGAGCCAACTGACCCCCAGATTGAGGCTGCCGAAACTGAGAGCACATCTATAGTCCTAGAGCAAGAAGGGACCGAAGCCCAACCCGAGGAGCTGACAATATCTGAAGAGGCAACCAAAGATGGAGAGACTAACGAGATTAATGATTCAAACGACGTCGTACCATCAGAATTAGAAGCAATCAAAGAACAAGACGATACCACTGTTGAGGAGAAAGAATCTACCGAAGAGGCGGCTATTGAACAGGCTACAGAACCTGTAGAGGCCTCTAAGGAGGACACGAAACAGTTGGTTGTTGACTAAAGTACGTAGGAATGATCTCGAGGCGATTTTTGTGCGGTGATACCATAGCATATATTGTTCTGTCATGTCATTAAGCGTCTGCATATTTATTATTTTAAGATATAGGATCTTTACAATTTGAATTAGGATCTTACAAGGGCCTGTGATTAATTCCTGTTGGGCTTGGCTTGCTGACATTGCCTGCGCACGCAGTGTACAAAGATATACTTGGCATTTTTTTTCATGAGAAATATTATTTCAACCAACGTTCTTCTCCGATTTCCAATTGGGATCGACTAGAGTAGAGCGTTAAAGGATCCTGTTTGCCCCNTTTTTTGCTCTATCGGACTAGTTGATGCTCAAAAAAAAAAAATGAAGAGTGGTTTGTTTTGAGATTCATCGACTTCGATTTCTAAGAACTCTACTATAATCCATTACTCTCATGCCCCACTATTTCCCCGTGCGGTACTTAAACTGCGGGAGTAGATATCGCAAGCAAGGTTGAATGTTCCTTTCGAATATAAATAGGAAACGTTTAAATACGCTAGAGGGACGTGATACTTCCCTCTACAACCAAATTCCCAAACACGAAGCAGAGATGGTACGTTTTCAAATCCCTTATCCAAAGTAGTCTATATCAATAGTAACACCATTCCAAGCACCAGTATTATGTTTATTCAGATCTCCTATATACTTGTGGACTTTGTTATATTAGCACATCGGACTCTCCAACAGTAGGGTTAATGCAGAACACACGAAAACAAATCCGGTCCTTAAATTTCTCGTACCCCAATTTAGGATCAGGATAATACCAAGCTCCATCCTTTAGTACTTTGTTATCCACGATGATATCATAATACTTGATGGTCCCTATTTTATCTTTGCGTGTAGTAGTTGATTCTTGGAAATATTCTGCCATAAACGGCTCTACTTTGTCTCGTGGAAACTAAAGAACAATTAACCAGCTTCTCCTGATTGTTCAAAGCTATAGCAATGGCCAAAAGCTAAAATGAGGATTCATACAAGATATTTGCCTTCTTCACAGATAAAACTGCAAGCATTGCAAATGAGTTTCCCATTGTGGGTAACATGAGTTGACATCTTGTTGGCCAATACTTCGTGTGTTAATTAAGTCACTGCGAATAAACTAAATTTACAATAACCTTGACAATCACTATCAGAACTCACCACCTACGTAGAAATCTTACGGTTCTTAAATACTCCTGCACTTCGTGTTTAGGCTTTTCCATTATGGTAGGTTGCCAAGCTCTAAATGTGCCTTTACTAGTCAGAATAAAGGAGAGTAAAGTGAAGAGGAGGGGTAAGGCCGACTCTCTCTGGCTCTTGCAAGTTGGATGGATTGTGGCTGTACATAGCAATGTAACGCCAATACCATCAACCAGAGGACAAGGCAGCAGAGTTTCAGTGTCACTGAAGGAAAAGTTAACTGTTCTCCATTCAAACAGATTGTTTTTCCCGTTTGGCAGCAAAATGTTGATTTGTACGACTATACTAGACAAAGATGCTTTTCCTACTTATAATGCCTGATTTATTCCCAATTTAAAGATAAACACTCTAAGACACGTTTCCCTCAAGTCTCTCTGATATAATTCGACAATTTATTTCCACCACTTAGTTCGAAAATTCGACGTATTTCTGAAGAAGGGTGCAGGAGTAAAAAAAAGCCTTGGAGGTGAAAAACGAAGAAGATGGGAAGAACACTCTAGTATATTTGATGCTCCACCAAGTCTATCGAAATTATTTGTGAGCTGGAAGGTTATTTAGGTTCATGTTGACGGCAGAGAATACTATAATTAGTGATCCAGTCTCTAGGTCTGGATCATCATAATGACCGTTCGGCTGATAAGACAGATCTAACCATTCCGAAGGGGATGTGATGACTGTGGTCGGACGGCGAGGAAAAACCTTGCTCCTTGCTCCTTGCTCCTTAATAGCACAGCACGGTTTGAGGTAATTAGGACTCTCGGGTGCCTATAATTGAAACACCCAGCCTAAGAGGCTCCGAAAATTCTACTAGGAATTATAAATTATCGATGTTATATTTCTTTCTCAGAACTTCACCCCACTTCAACAAAGCCCATGGCACGGGTATCATCCCTACAGCAATAAATGCTAATAGACTGTTCCCCCATCCTAGGCCCAGGGTATCATACATTTGCTGGCCACCTAAAGGGAGTACCGCACCAAGCACGCTTCGGACCACTGTATTGGCAGCTAATGCACTGGCCGCAAAAACAGTGTAAGCATCTACTAAATAAATCTGAATGGCCATAAAAACACATATATTTCCTATTCCTATTATGGCGGTTGATAAGATGGGAACAATCCAATGGACGTGGTAATGAGCTGTCCAACCATAGAGGAAGAAACCGGCTGGGATGAGCACAGAGGCAGGAATCAGAGGTGGTAGACGATATTCTGGTTTCATACCTTCGGATTCTCGACCTTCAGTAGTAGCAGCATGATCCGCTGCTGCTGTACGAGACTTTAATATACGGTCCGAGGCCCAGGCAAAGGAGAAAAGTCCTCCAAGGGAGCCAATACCGAGTCCGAGATATGTAAGCCCCACACTGCCAGACGAAAAGTGGTAGGTCTCTTCAAACACAACGGTGAAAGTTGTGAACAAGAGGTAGAGATAGCCGTAGATAACACCAACATACAAGCTTGTTGCAAGCACGATAGGGGACAGAACAAGCATTTTTGCGGGCCGAATGATGGCGCGCTGAAAGTAGTCTTTTGCAGAAAGACCAATGTCTAGTTTTGAGCGAAGATTAAGGTTTCCTGTCTCTTTCTGCAATCGCAACGTCTTCCTCTTCAGAATAACTGCCGCATACGTCTCACGCATGAGGAAAATCGAGCAGATAAGGAAGAAACCACTGATAATACTGAGGACCCAGAAGATCCAACGCCAACCTTTGGCTTGTGTTAAATATCCACCGCAGATTGGTCCGACTGTTTAGAAGATTAGCTTTCAGGATAAAAGGTTTCTAAGACAAGTACACACCAACTGGACCAATAATTGGGCCCATAACAAAGAACGACATTGCTTTTCCTCGTTTTTCTTGGGTAACAATATCGGCTATTGTTCCTCCTCCTAGAAGCGTTATAAGTATACCGATGAAAACCACAATGCAAAAGTAGAAATCACACACCATTGGTCAGCGGAGCACTTCCCCAGATACCAGCCATGAAACGAAAGCCAATAAGCATATTGAGGTTGGTAGATAGGGCACAGGCAATAGTGAAAGCTAAGAATAATATATTGCACATGTGATAAATCGGAAGTCTTCCATAGAGCTCGCTGAAGGTAGAAAATTAGTACCAAAAGAAATCACTTTAAATTATACATTTTTAAATAGCTCTTACCTGCAGGGTGCAAGAAAAAGAGGGCCCACAGCAAATCCAAGGATATACACCGATACCACAAAGCCAGCGAGCTCGACGTTCGTACTGTTAAACTCTTCCATGAGTTGAGGAACTCCAGGGGCGAACATTGACGATGCAAGAGGAGTCACGAAACAGATGGCTGATACAATGAAGATATTGCTCCTCCTTAGCCAATTGCTCCAGTTCATCGGGTTTTCAGGGTCGCCAGGGCCGTCCCACCACACAATATTAGGATCATCTATCTCATCCGACTTTGTATCTGGCCCTTTTTCTACATCTACTTGCAATTCGACATTTTCAACGGCAGTCTGAGTCTTGCTTGAAGATCCTGAGATTTTGTGATGCAGCGTTTTCTCGTGAATTACATAACCTTCATTGGATGGAATGTCGGCATCATGTCCCTCGAGGATTGATAGAGCAATTTTCTCGGCATCTGATGGTTCTGGCTCATGATACGAATGTCTTCGTCTCCGATCATCTTGGCTAGGCAAGGTCTCCTTGTCAAGAGCCGATTGCTCGAATGTCGGCATGGCTGACACCGCCGTTCTCTAATAACACAGCCATCATCATGTTAGCATTTTTGTTCATTGTTGAGATCAAATGGAGATAATCAGAAGCCATCATTATGAGTGTGTCATGGATGGACTCAATAAGTCCGTCCGATATGCGCATCACAGAGCCATGTGGATACGTTCGTTGATTGGAAAGAAGGTTGTGTCAGCACAAGGGACGAATTAAGCTTACTGTGCACAAGTTCGAGACAAAGGCGGGGACACCCGTCTGGGGTGGCGGGAAAGATCGTCGTGGTTGGAAACTTAGACTTCAGATCCACCGCTTCTGGGAGACTGTTTCTTGCTGCATTAGGAAGAAATGTAAATTGGAAATATGGACACCGATTTCGAAGAAATATTGTCTCCGGCTGAACGTGCTAGTAGTATTGGAACTAATCTAACTGCTTCCTTTTACAGAGCGACCCTCCCATGCGGCGGAATTTATCCACAGACTCGGTTCAAAAATGGTGTGCACCCCAAGCCGGTTATCGGAACGTACTGTGCATTCTATGCATTTTATGCTTGACTAATACCTAAATAGGAAATATCTCATCCAATCAATTCTCAGAAAACTTAGTCAAATGAGATTCCTACAGCCTTGTTATGCAGCAGCTTTGTATGCACAGTTGGTCATGGCTTGCCGGACGAAGGGTTAACTTAACTTTACACCGAATACCGAATACACCTAATGGTGGAATGCCAAAATCAATCAAAGAGAACAGAAATTATCAATTACTTATTATCATCGTTCTGAGTAGTCGAAAGCTGGCCAGTGACCACTTACCACTCCACAGCATCTGACGGCTGCCCCAGGGTGAATTCAAATAATGTGGTCCCCAACTAGAGGCTGTTTAGCATCTTAACCCCGATTCTTAAATCCGCCTGTCTCAACATCATCCTTATCCCCAAAGCCAAGGTCTATACCTGGATGACCCATGCCCTCCACTTCCCCAAGAAGTGTAGCAAATACTCCTCCATACCTCGTTCTTAGCTCCTCAAATGATCCGTCTTCCACCACTTTCCCAGACTTTAAACATACAACCCGATCAGCAACCTTCATCATATCGATATCGTGTGTAATGAGCACCACAGCAACCCCTCTTTCCCTGCCCGAAGCTATGTATTTCCGAATCATCCTCCGGATAGCTTCTGCGCTCTCAATGTCTAATGCACTCGTTGGCTCATCCAGTATCAGTAGTTGAGGCTTTCTTATTAGTGCTCGGGCAATTGCTATCCGTTGTCGCTGCCCTCCGCTGAGTCCTTGACCTCCTTCTCCAATGAGAGTGCCATATCCTTCTGGTAGAGTTTCTATAAACTCGTGGATTCCAGCTTCTTGAGCCGCTGCAACAATAGAGCGAGGATTGTTGTGTGGTGACATCTCGGGAAGACCATAGGTGATGTTAGCTGCAATAGTAGTTGGGAATAGAACCGGATTCTGTGGAACTATAGCCATGAGGCTACGAAGTGATACAAGATTTATGCTTTCAATAGGTGAGGTGGCGAATGTCAGTGACGGGATAGTATTAAATGAACGATCAGCTGGCTGGAGTTGATATAGACCTATGAGAATTGATGCTATTGTTGACTTCCCACTCCCTGATGGCCCAACTATAGCCGTACAGGTACCTGCTTCAAATTTCATAGACACATTATCGAGGACAAGAGCATGTGGTTGGCTTGGGTATGCAAAGCATAGAGACTTTATTTGAATTGGAAACGAAGATGCTAGACGTTCTGTACCGTAAGCTTCATGTGAAGCGTTGAGTGGGAGGCTGGCGAGATATATCATAGATGTTGCAGTTGCTCGGGATGAATTGATTTGTGGGACTAAATAAAGCATAGCACTAGAGTTTGATATCCCGAATAAGAGTAGATTCATGACCGAGAATACCTGTTGGATATTGCGTTCGCCGGAAGTTATAATGACGGTTCCATAGTAGAACACAAGTGCTGCCACACAAAAACTTATCATGTTTGTACACCCAAATAACAAGCCAGAGTAGCTAGCCCTCAATAGACCTATTGTGTATGCGTCATGTGTTGCCTTATTATACTTCTTCTTAAAATAATCCTCTAGACTGAGGGCTTGAACTACCCTGATATTGAAGAAGGCTTCCGTAAAAATGTTGCTAGCTGCATCGGATACTTGGTTGCACCTATCCTCCCATTTACTGCTCACCCAGTTGAATGCCCTTGTGATGACAAATATAATCGGTCCACAAGCAAGAGTAACAAGAGTAAGCTTCCAAGATATTATCAAAGCCCACACGAGAGTGATTCCAAGTATCCACATTGCAGTAAAAAAGTTTCCTGCGAATCGTCCAACAAGGTTTCGCATCTCTTCCGCATTTCTGTCTAAGCATTCATTTAGATGGCTATACGAATGATTCTCATCGTCAAACCACGACCTAGGCTGATTCAATATACGCCTTAATGCTTCAACTCTCAATGCATTAATCCAAGCATCTCCGCTGCGTTCTAAGCAATATCGTGAACAAAAGGAGGCCGTTCCATCCGTTAAAGCAATTCCAAGGAGTATCAATGCCCATTTACGAGCCTCGGCTCCTTGGTTTTCCGGAAGATTAAAAACGTTGAGCAGGTTTGCAAAGACGAAAGAGAATAGTGGTGTAGCAGCGGCAACAACTATAGCAGCGACAAATCCGCCAATAAGGAAACTCCTATCCTTCCACGATAGGTGAGGCCAAACTGTACTGAAGATTTTTCTCAGTGATATAGGTTGCTCTTTTGAGTCTCTCTTGCTACNTTTTTTTCTTCATAGACAGAGACTCTAGCTGGAATGTATCTTGTTTACCGCCTTGCCCACTTTCTTTTAGTTGTTTTGTGTCAATCTGAATCTTGCTATCTGGTCTTAAAGTTATCTTATCAAGAGACACATTTCTCGACGAACGCGATGGTGGCTTGCTATTACTTTGACAATTGTGGTCTTCTGGATGAATTCTCGAATTAACTAATATTGCATCTGCAACAGCATTATAGTCTGACGGAAGTCCAATAGAGAACTGCTGCCTACTTCCAATCGAAGAACTTCTCTGAGAAGTAGTGTCGCTGATTTTAAGGAGTCTTGAGAAACGGTTTGGCCGTAGAGGTATGTCTTCAACAGTATTAACAGTCGATGAATGAGGTCCAGAATCCGTTAATTGCCGGTCGGAAGGAGATTTAGAAAACGTTGCAAATAATCCACTAGGTTTCTTACGAAGATTCCCTTTGTATCCTTCCTGAGCCACTACACCACCTTCCATGATATACACGTACTCGTCATCTAAGATCTGCGAGAGGTCATGAGTGATGATGATGGTAGTCTTATTTTGTCGCCATTTTCGGATTTCATTTACCACTTTGTTCTTGCTTTCTTTATCCAAGGCACTAGTTGCTTCGTCAAGTATTAAAATTGGTGCATCTCGTAGTTGTGCCCTGGCAATACAGATTCTCTGGTTCTGTCCACCACTCATCAACTTTCCCTTAGATCCGATCATAGTGTCAATTCCTTCAGGAAGTTCGTCTATTGTCTCTTCCAATTCGGCGACTTGACAAGATTTCCTTATCTGACTTTTAGTGGCTCCTAGCCTTCCAAATGTGATGTTCTGCAGTATTGATTCATTGAAAACTATACTTTGTTGTTGGACAAGTGTGATATTTTTCCGAAGCCAGGCCAAGTCAAGGCTCTTGATAGGATGTCCATCAATTGAGATCTCTCCTCCAAGAGGCTCATAGTATCTCATTATCAGATTCGCCAATGTGCTCTTCCCAGAACCACTTTTCCCAACAACATAGGTTGTCTCTCCAGAAGGAAAGAAGAAAGTGGAATTCTTCAATATAAGCTGACTTCGATTCGAAGGGTAAAAGAAGGAGACCTAAATTTTTATTATCAGACTGAAAAACCAAACGAATAATTAGCTACTTACGTTATTAATCTCGATGTCTCCATGGCACGTCTCCGGAATTCTTAAACTGGAATCTTCACTGATCTTATTTCCATGTCGAACTTCATTCATGAGAGATTTTAAAGCATGCCCAGCAGACATTCCCTTGGCAAGCACTAACCATTGAGGAAGTACAACCTCTATAGCCTGCATTGCATTTAAGCAAGCATAGAATGCAGTGAGAATATGTCCAGGATTCGTCCCTTGAGTTACTAATACCAGACCATACCAGAAACCCTGGACAAACAGTACTATGACAATAAATTTCATAATACCAAGTTGCAGAGCACTTAATATCGCCTGGGTGAGGTAATGGGTAGTCGCTCTCTTAATGATTGTGTAGTATCCCCAAACCTCTTGTCTCTGGCCATTGAAAGCCTTCACTGTATCAATCGCTGAAACGGCCGAAGTAGCAGATTTTGATGCCTTTGCTAATTCTGCTTTCTGTGCCTCGATTGCCGGGGTAAGTCGTCGGGATATAAAATAGAGTGTAACGCCTGCTATGGGAACAGTCGATATAATCACGAACGTTAATTTCCAGGAGAAGTAGAAGGCGACTCCAATTGCTGCAAGCGATGATACCAGCTCATATAATAGAAATCCCAAAGGCTGTGAAACCGCAAGTTGAAGTTCTCGAAGTTGTCTATCAAGCTTTTAGAATAATTCTAATCATAATACAATGAAACTCACGTTTGAATTCGGACCATCAAGGAACTAATACCATCATCAAGAAGATCATACCACTCCATTTCCTTGTGAACCATACCGATAAACATCTGTTCGCGGACGCTCCTAGCTTGAAGCTCTCCAAATACCATCCAAGAGGATAGGAACAACCCTAGGAAAAGCCATAGAGTTCCTCCTAAAACCCCGAGCCCTATACACCAAGTCGAAACATTGTGTAAAGTATCATGTGCATCGGAAGATCCATCTGCAAAGGCAGTCAAGGAAGAGAATATCTTCCCAAAAAAGATTGCCCCTGCGGGTTTCACAATACCTGCGATGATGGTAAAAATGATAGCTGCCGCGAGAGATGATATGTGACTTCGAGTTGTAAACTCGAATAATGAACGTATCAATATTGCTTCCATTTCTGCACATGAGGAACTGGTTCAATCCAGACACATGTAGTGACAAGAAACAAAAAGAGGGCAATAGAAGTGGTATTTGGTAAATAGGTCAGGTCTTGTGGCGCAAATCCTTACCATTGTTCTTTGATTTAACACAACAAAGGAAAATGACTAAACTCAATTCAGTCAACCGTAGGTATGTAATTGATTAGTTTAGGGAGATGCTGAAATATTGCATTAAGCAAATTAAATGTGACAAGAGTAATTAACTTGCAACCAAGCATTTTAAAGAAAGGGGTAACGTAATAATCGCGATGCGTATCATAAGTAGTAGTATCAAAACCAGTTTTAGTGAGAAGTGTAACTGAAAAGCTTTACAACTTTTAGATAATAATATTGGCCTAAATGTTAAGTCTTAAAAGATAGCCTTGCAACGCTGTATTGTAATTCTCTTTTATACAAAATGGATTGATTTTATATCTTGTAAAATTACAACCATACGTTTCGTGGCATGTATTTTCTAATAATCTTGACGAATTTTTAATAACTATTAAACAGACATCAGTTAATATAAATTTAAAATGGTTATAAATTGCAAAGATGTAAACTTTTATATTAGTAGAAAGTTAGTTATGAATGAGAATTATTTATTATTTAATGTGGTTGGTTCAAGGTCATGTGATCCAGCCTAAATCATGTGGCAACCACGTGATAATGTAAGAGCTTGTGAAAAGCTTTAAAGGAGTGATATTGCTTTAATTGTAAACAACTAATGTTGGTTTCTGATTTCAGGCAGTTATTGACTTGTGCAGTCTATAAAAGGCATAACACAAAAGTCAATCGTCGTCTACAAGTTATAAATCCTAGGTCGCGACAAAATGTTCGCTAAGGCGCCAGGGGTGCACGTGCTTATATGATTATGTAACCAAATACAGGTGTTTGCAGTCAGCATAATGCCTGAAGTGTCCGATCGTTATAGCGTATTCCAGGGCATCGATAGCCTGAAGGTCGCATAATTATGGGGCACTCATAACACCTAAAATCATTAGCGTCGGATTAGCGTGCGTTCGAAGAGTTGGTTGAGACTTGCAGAATTGAGCCGCTGAAGCCTAATTTATACTACAAGGACCTCTTTGTAAATGCCAAAAAACTATACATTAATTAGTAAACCCCTATTCAATGGTCGAAATTCACCTACAGACCATACAATTAATCACGTGAAATATATGAGGTACTTTGTAGCTCTCCAGGTCGTTATGCTAGCAGCAAGCGTGCTTTGGAAACTACGGTATTCAAAGAAGGAATAGCTTGTATAACGGAAGTATACGGGTCTTGCAATCGCCGCCTGTCGTCATGTACATGGTTTTGCATGAAATATCTTTTAACAGAGTTCGTAATCCTCCGGACATCCGTAGGTACAGTAACAGGACAAAGAGAGGGAATATTGACCGGAAGTACGGACGTACACATCCAGTTTCCAGTTGTAAACGTCGTAATGTTTGGCAAACCATTGGAAATAATTTTTTTGGACAATGGGAGAATTGCTTTCCAATTTCTTTTGAGTATTTCTGAGCCTCGTTATTTTCAATAGTATGAGAGTTGGTGAATGTCATACAGCCGTTAATTACGATTTTGCTTGTTTTATGCGAGCGTAAGACTTGGTTGGCCGTCTCACGTCTCACGTACATTTGTCAGAGCTGAAGGGAGAAGCAGGTGACGTGCCACATCAGCAACTTATTACAACTCATTCATTACGGTACCTTTGAGTGAGAGCATCTTTGGGACCAATATCATAGAACCTGACAGAAATATGACTCGCAGATTGAAGCAAAATTAATTTTCGGTTTGATGATCAAGATCAAACATCCTTTCGGTTTTTTTCTTTCTTTGTTAGAACCAGCCTCTCCAAATCACCAATCCGATGCAAGGACAGGCGCCGTGTGTGGTGATGTTGACGAGGCAACCCCGAGCATCCCAGTGCGTGCAGCTTGGAAGGTTCAAGGCGCAGGCGCAAGCGGGTTTTTGAGGCACCTCAGCCACGGGAAAGCCACCAACGGATTTCCTAAAAATAATTCCACAGCACTCCGTTGCGACGCGCGTAGTACCGGTACTTTGTCACCATACTGTAGAACTGGTGGTACGAAAGTACTGTACTGTACCTCCATACAGTTACTGTAGTGAGCGCTGGAACGGGACGGTGGCTGAACCTGCCACTCTTCCGGATTGGACCCTGCCCGCCGTAGCTCCGCAAGCTGCTTGGCTGGTGGGTGAACCGATACAACAATCCAGTTCCTCTCTGTCAAGCTCATGCCTCCCTGGTGCTGCGCCATATTAAGATCTTACGGTAACTACTAAGACGTGCCCATAATCTTCTCTCGTCATCGTGACCATCCATTTCTCTCCACTTCCTTGTGAGATCCTTATTCTACCTCCATTCTTCCCTTTATCCATCCCAGGAATTCGGGGATTCAACTATCAATACTGTATGTGCTCGGCGCTCGTGCGAAGTGTTGTCGATTATGGTATTAGCATGCGCGTGAAGGGTCAATCGCTTGCCAACACCAAAGGAAGCGCGTAGCCGCACTCGTCCAACGTCAGCCTCCTACAAAGGGCACAAAGACCCAATTCTTCAGCACAGATCCATCAATATCCTCAAAACCCCATTTCTTGGATGGTTCACGGCCTTGTTCAATAAAATGTACCTTTCCACAGGCTTCGATCGCCGGCAGGAACCCGATGGCACAGGCGGAACCCATCCTCACGGCTCGCCGACGAGTCCGAACTCTGCTTCAGGAACCTCGAGCCACTCCCCCACCTCCACAGCAGCTTCGAGTTCAAATGGTAGTTCGGGCATGAATACTGGTGCAATAGTAGTAAGTCCTGGAGATCGTGAATTAAACATGGATTCATAGCGGAGACGGCCTAGCCGAGTGCTACCTCAAACCTTAATCTTCTTGTTCTCCTTGTTCTCCTTATGCTTCTTGTGCTAATGCATTACTCCTAGGCAATTGCTGTAGCCATAGTGATCCTTGTGGTTATTTTAGTCTCGTGTATCTTTGTCCGCAGAGTCCGCGCCAACCACAAGAACCCTAAATATATACCCACCAAGTTTTTGAAGAAGCGCTGGGAAGCTTGGAATCCAGGAAGTACCCGACTTCCTCGAACAACCGAAAATTGGGAGCCTCTCTCACGCAATGGATCCAGTCAGCCAGCTGCCTCATTTGGCGAGTCGGCAACACCGGCTATTCCTAGCGCTGCCGCCGGAGTTGATAGGAATACATCGGTTCGTTCTGTGATGACATTACCAGCGTATCACCCAGATCCACGACAAAATGAACGAGTTCTCGGCCGTGAAGGCGAGCGAGCTGGCATTGACGTTGTAGTGGAGTATCCGGAGACCGTTGATGAATCAGAGGCACGTCGAGAAGAAGAGATGGAAGCTTTATATCAAGTGCGGCTAGCGAGACGGCGAGAGAATGAGGAACGTGAGCAGCGGAGACGAGAGAGACAAGAGGCTAGGGAGAGGGGCGACTATGTTGCGCTTCGAGAAATACAAGCCCGAGCAAGGGCTTCTTCCAATACAAGCGGCGGAAGAACATTGCAAGAAATGAGACGAGACGTCGAGCGGATAAAAAAGGAGAGGCAACGAGCCGTTTCGTCCGTGTCATACGCCGACTTAGGAGTTGCGAGACATGATGGTACAAGAGTTCGTGCCAGCCAGGAGAGCGAGAGGCAGGGGCTTCTTGGTGATGCTGCTAGCATTGCAGCAAGTGGTCAGTACCATAGGAGGGATAGGAGCACAAGTTCAGTCCTCAGTATTGACACTATGTCCGACTTCCCATCCGCCGGACCCAGCCGGTCGAGAGCGAACTCCAATACCGAAAGTTTCTCGGTAGAAGATAGGAGAGCAAGCACAACAAATAGTAATGATGGTGCAGGGAGTAGCCCTGAAATAATATCGCACGATGATATTCCACCACATAGTCCTCCAGATTACGAGAATATCCCGTTGGATACTCCGCATTCAACCAATCCTCCTCATGAACCACCACCTGAATATGCCAGCCCTGTGGAGAGAACAGTTGAACCACGTTTCTCACAGGCTACACATGAAACGAGCACAACTCATGATGCAGGTGAGGAGGCAACTCATAGTCGGTCAGAGGAAGCAGCATCTTCGAAGGAAAGATCTTCGCCTAAAGATACAACAGGGGTGCCTCGACTACCTAGCTTGCGCCTCTCAGTTGTCCCGTCCATTGTCCTGGATAGTCCAACTCCGGTATCAAGAACCCGAGAAGGTGATGACGAAGAAGATTTTTCATGAATAATGTGAGACGTTAGGGGCCTTGGAAATGATTCATGGTTTGGAGGATGTTATTGATGACTAATGGCGGCGGCTTGATACCTCTTCTTTTCACTGACTGTCTCTTGAGCGTGGCGCGTCTGGTTTGCATGAAATGGTATATCTAGGCGTTTATTGATATGCAGCGGTATATATAACAAAATAGGCATCTGAGCTTAGCACCTTTAGTTGGTATTTTCACTTCGATATTAGATACATAAATGAAGATTATATGTCACTTATTTTATTATAATTGGATACTGGCGCGTGAGGTATCGGCATGTTCTGTAGCAAAACTAGTGCAACTAAAGGAGGCTGATCCTCAACGCCCGTATGTATTCACGAGAGCAGAAATCTCATTTAATCTCCGCCATCTAGGTCGGTTTTCTAATTAATCGTTTCATTCCAAACGACTCCACTCCATCCATTCTTGAAAGGTTATAGGTGGTACCCATCCATTCGGCTTGGCCTTTGCCGCTGCTTCAATTTGTTCCTTTGTAGGACCAGCTAATTCAAAACAAATTCATCAGTATATTCCTATACAGAACCTAAAGAAGCCGAAATCTTTCTTACCAGATTCTGGTCTGTCACAGCTAGTAAGAAAAGAGACACACGTACCATCACTTCGAACAAAATCATTCATCTCATCTATGAAATTGGAGATCTCCTCGTATTGCTCCTGTGGCATTGCGGTCCTAGCATATATCGCAGGCATGACTTTGCACATGAAATGGAACCACCGTTTCTCCATCTCGGCAGGCAGAAGCTTGTAACTCCAGGCTATACCCATCAAGCCTGCAAGCTTGAGCGTCTCCTTGCTGAAGATTAGTTGATAAGTGGAGTCGAGAGATGCCATGGCTTAGGTTGTGCTTCAACCCTAGGTATAGATTCCTTGGAGCCTGAAGGGGATGCTGGACCCGTTGAATCCAAGAAGAAAAGGGTTATGAATGTTATACAGATTTGGCATGGCTTTATTATATTTGGTTTTGTGATTGGAGATTCATCTAAGATGTAATTCACGTCAGTTAAAGCCTTATTCGCCGTATTTTAAGGAATTCAATAGAGAGGATACCTATGAGTCAGGCTTTTTATCATTATTAAATCTGTTGATTCATATTTTGTTTATTCAATCTTTCTAGTCTTCCCTGGAAGATATTTAGCAAATCTTTCATTTTAGTCATGGCGGTATAAAGGAGGCTTTGTACGCTACCCCCAACTCCAGACATAAGAACCTCCGTTAATTCAGTCCTCTAAATATCTCACAACGTTTCCCTGGAATATCCTTTTGTAGATATAATCCTAGAAATTGGAAAGAACAATCATCAATCTACCATAGTTCTTCCTAGTTCCGGCTCAAGATGAAAGAAGGGAAAACGAAGCATACAGAAGGCAGTGTCAGATATAGGCACACAATATCTATATTTTAACAAGAAAAAGCTGTTTGAGGATATTTATACATCACATTGGCGCAAACCTTTTGCCACCTACTAGCCAGTTCTATCATACAGTTGGAATTCCAAAGCATCTTCCTAATCCATCTTTCCGCCAGTAAGCTCCTCCGCAATTCTCTTGATCCTCTTCCCAGTGAGATCGGCAGGACCGGCATGATATGCGACAGCCGATCTTTGTGTATTATTGATAGTTGATAGCATATCCTGTACAGTTGGCGGTGCTCCCAGAGCATCCCAAATATTCGTCTTCCCTTCGTGAACCTGGCCAAACGGAAATTCAACAAAGATTTTCTCAATCTCAGCATCTAGCTGCTGCTCCGTCGTAATGAATGAACGGGCATGCATATAAAGAGTGTGCAATGCATCTCTTCGTGCCTCTTCCCTCATGGCCTCCTTGGCCTTGGCTCTTTCAGCCTTCTCAGCTAGACGCACTTCACGGTCTGGGTCTGGAAGTGGCCCAACTTGAAGCTTAGACATGGCTGCGGTGATGGTTGGATTTGTTAGACGCTCATCTTCCCGTATAGGTGCGTTGAAACGCTGGTCTCTTTCCTTCCTCTTCCACTGACTCCGACTCGCAACACGTTTATCTTGACGGATTTTCCTCTCATGAAGCTCTACTATACCTTCTCTGAGGTTTGTACGCCTCCACTCTGCCATTCGACGCTTCCATGCTATGTATTCATTTTGGGGTTTAGAAAGATGATGATGTGCGACTGGCTCCTGTGTTGCTGCTGCCAAGTATTCCGGATCTGTTTTCTTAGGACCGCGAGTGGGGAAGATATTTCGAGGACTGGGAAGTGTTCCTTTGATGTCTCTCGGTGGAATCGCATCTCGTTGGGGTGGTGTGGGAATCTCGATAAATTTAGGAGACTCTGGGAAGATCTTGGAGAGCGAAGATGAGGTTGAGAAATTCCGAAATGGAATTGACGCCGTACATGACTGGCATCGAGCTAGTGAGCTCAACGAGCTCCGCGATACTAATGAAGGCATTGAGTTCTGTCCAAGACTCAATCCCTAGGAGATTGAGGTCTTTCGTTTTGGCTCGACGTTGTGGAGGTGGTTCCAGTGACCAAATAATTTTTAGCGTCGTTACTGCATCCTTGGCGCCTTTCAGCCACCGAACTTTTCTTTTAGCGATCGTGAACTTTTTCTACTTTAAAAGCATCTGCCCTTCAACTCCAATCGTAAAGCTTTTTTGACTGACAACAACTGTGCTGTGCACAGAAGAAGTCAAGATGGGTACCGGGAAAAAAGAAGCAAACCGGAAAATCCGGCAGGAGAAGGTTGGGGATGGCATGGCAAATGTCAAAGTCAAGGGCGAGAATTTCTATCGGTGAGTTTTTATGGCCTGGACATGCTATAGGAATACCATGGCTAACAATTTACTAGCTCTGCGAAGAAGGTCAAGACCTTGAATATGTTCAAGAGTGGAAAGCCACAACGCAATGCTGCTGGTGAAATTACAAAAGCTGCCACATTCCAGAGCAGAGAAAAACCCCAAGCAAGAATTGAACCAAATAGAAAATGGTTCACCAATTCGAGAGTCATAAGCCAGGATGCTCTTACTTCATTTAGAGAAGCAATGGCTGAGCGAGCTAACGATCCATATTCGGTCCTCTTGAAAACAAATAAGTTGCCAATGAGTTTGATCAGAGATGGTCAAGGCAAGAATGGTCTGAAGCAGCATCAGGCAAAGATGGCTGTTGAAGCAGCACCATTCAGTGATATCTTCGGACCTAAGGCCCAACGGAAGAGAGTTAAACTTAGCGTAAGCAATCTTGAGGACCTAGCAGAGGACAGTGTGAAGAGCCATGATACATATCTCGATCGCCTTGAGCAAGCCAAGCTTCTAAGTGGAAACCTGGGTGGTGATACGGAGGTCACTGGAGAAGCTGCAGTAGAGGATGATGGTCAAATAACCAGTGCCCGGGAAGCGATTTTTAGCAAAGGGCAGAGTAAACGGATATGGAATGAGTTATATAAGGTTATCGACTCCTCAGACGTCGTAATACACGTCCTGGATGCTAGAGACCCTCTTGGCACTCGATGTCGAAGCGTTGAGAAGTACATCAAGGAGGAAGCACCACATAAGCACCTGATTTTCGTCCTGAATAAGTGCGATCTTGTGCCCACTAAGATTGCTGTAAGTTCATTAGTTGCTTCTTACTCTTTTCTTCCCGCCCCCTTTTTCTTACCCCCTTTGTTCCATCGTTAAGTCAAGGCTCCTTCTGCATTCAATTTGCGCTTCGCAATGGAAGGCTGTCTGTTACAACTTTGGTAGATTGAGTCCTTTCTCGCCGCCCATGGTCTTTAGGTCATGGGCAGACAACTAGCCGTTTTGGAGAGTCTGTCGTAAAGAGATTGGTGCTGTTTCGTTTGAGTTGAATTCCACCTCCATCGTTTTGTGATGGCTCATGGTGGTTTTCTTAGTAATGATTCATACATGTTATTGTGCTACACTGAAGTAAATATATGGTTACTAACAGTATAATAGGCATCCTGGGTTCGAAGTCTTTCGAAAGAGTATCCTACTCTTGCTTTCCACGCGTCCATTAACAACTCCTTTGGTAAAGGCTCACTTATCCAGCTTCTTCGTCAGTTTTCATCACTACATTCTGATCGAAAGCAAATATCTGTTGGATTTATCGGCTACCCGAATACGGGGAAGTCGTCCATCATCAACACTCTCCGAAAGAAGATGGTCTGCAAGGTTGCTCCAATTCCTGGTGAAACGAAAGTCTGGCAATACATTACTCTAATGAAGCGAATTTACCTTATTGACTGCCCTGGTGTAGTGCCACCTAGTAGCTCAGATTCACCTCAAGATATCTTATTACGTGGTGTGGTGAGAGTCGAAAATGTTGAAAACCCTGAACAATATATTCCAGCCGTCTTAGCCAAAACTAAACCTCAACATATTGAACGGACATACTCATTGAAAGGATATAAAGACCATATAGAGTTTTTGGAATTACTTTCTCGAAAAGGTGGCAGATTATTACATGGTGGAGAGCCCGATGTCGATGGTGTGGCGAAAATGGTCTTGAATGACTTTCTCCGAGGGAAGATCCCTTGGTACACAGCGCCACCTGTTACGGAAGGAGAGGAAGTGAAAGGCATTGAGGGCCGTGAAGGCAAATTGGGCGAGATGGGAAAGAAACGAAAACGCGCCGAGGGCGAATCTGTGGCAAATACCTCAGTAGCTGATGGCGCTTCAAATCTAGAGGAAGGCGAAGAAGACGGGGACGAATTTCAGGGCTTCAATAGTGATGGAGGGGTAGATCTTAATGACATGGCCGGGGATGTTGACGAAGCTTTTGGGCTTGACTCTGATGATAATAGCGAGGAAGAGAACTCTGACGACGGGTCTGAGGATGGTGATGAAGGTGATGAAGGAGAAGAGGGATTAGACAAGGGTCCAGAAGAAGACAATGAAGTCTCGGAGATGGTAAAAGAACCGACAACCAGAAAGAAACGGCAAAAGACATGAAAAAGACATGAAATAGAAATTAAAAATCGAAATGGATTAACGACCCAGTCCTGTTTTAGCCATAACCCGTAAATCCATCTTTTACATGTGCGGTTTGATAGATGCTCTTCCTATGTTTAAAAGGCCCGAACCACAGCCCGAGTTTCCCTCCCAAGACATAACGAGTAAGGAAGATCTACCAGACCTCCTTTCCTATCTTAAGAATAAAACTTGGAAGATGCTTAGCCAATTCTTCCTCGTCTCCTAGTGTACAATTTCCTGACTAAGTATACTTAAAAATCATTATATATGATTCAAGCAGCAGTATACTCACTCTACAACAACAAGCCAATCCTAAAACAAACCGAATATATCTCATTTGTTTTAACTTGACTGTGACTGTGGGAATAATCAGGTACGTTCATCAGCTTCTCGCGGCCTCGAAATATCTCTACTTAATTAATTTATGGCTCTACAAACCGGTATGACAAAGGGGAAACAAAGAAAGCCAAGAGGTAAAATCTATATATCAATACTAGCTCACACTCAAATATATTTTTTCAAGAACAATCTAACTTATTCTGCGTTTCATGTAATACATCGGACAAAACTCAACAACACACACTATCGCCTCGCCTCACCTTCTCTCTTCTTACTTTTTTGAGACAAGAAAAATCTCATCCAGACCAGGACAGTTAGGAGCAGTAGTAGGTGGTAGTGGTAGTAGAGTGGAACTAAAACGAAAACGCGCATAAACGCCATTTGCCCAGTTAAAAAAACACCATTTCCAATCTTTCCCAATAGCATAAGTAATTGATCAAAGCAGACCGGCTGACACAACCAGGAGGACAAAAGAAAGATAATGCCATATGTACAGATGATGCAATGAGACATAAGGCCCAGGGAGGACCGCCAAAAAAAAGAATTGCCTATCGTGGCTATTTCTTTGCGAGTATTTGCTAAAAAAACAAGGGATTATGGAACATAAGAGGCAGTCGTAATTTCTCTGGGTAAAACCAATCGTAAGCTACGTCAATCCATGGCAAAAGACGCGATTTTTGTTGGGTAATGTTCTAAGGTCGAGAGGGGGATTCCAAGGTTACTACTAGCTGTCATACTGGCCATTGTGCATATCCTCTGGCATATCATCATCACCGTCATGATGAAGGGTGACTGAATTGAACTCCTCAAATGGATCGGCGACCTCGCCGCCAGGAGTTGACAGTCCGGAATCCAGTGGGACGCCCTTTGGCAGACCCATCATCTTCCTAGCGCCACTTATATCCACGCTCTCACTCTCCTTGACATTGCGGAAATTGACGGTATCGATTCCACGTCCTTGATGGGGAATCATGGGTGGTTTCATGTGACGGATCAAGGCCCATTGGGTGGTGCGGAAGAAGGGGTGGCCTTTCACATCTGAGGCTCCTGCTCGGGCTCCTAAACGACGGTTCTCATCCTTAATCAAGAGTTTCCGGATCAGAGATTTGCAAAGACTGTTAAAACTGTTAGTATATCGGAAACCTTCAAAAGAAATAAAAAAGGGTGGAATTCGCTTACTTAGAGATCTGAGGAGATCCAGAATGCTCAGGGAAAGGTACGTCATCCCTCAAGATATTGGCAAAAGTAGCATTACGATTCTTTCCCTTAAAAGGAGTAGTTCCGTATAACATCTCGTAAATCAAGATTCCCAGCGTCCACCAATCAACCGCGCTGGTGTGACCACATCCCTTAATGACCTCAGGAGCAATATACTCTTCTGTCCCAACGAACGAGTTCGTCCGGAAGTTTGCGATGCAAGATTTCGTATCAATCGTGGGCAGGGAGTTGGTATTTGTACCATTTCGGCCTAGGATCATAGTTGGCTTTCCGCCTAGGTCAGACTGTTTGGACAAGTCAAAATCTGACAACATGATATGACCAGATTGATGCAGGAGGATATCTTTTGAAGGTGTTAGTAAAGGAAGTAATATTGAGAGATTTATAATAATCAATGAAAAAAAAAAAACGTACTCTCTGGCTTGAGATCCCGGTAAATAAAGCCCATGAGATGGAGGTATTCTAGTGCAGCTGTGACCTCTGCAGCATAGAATCTTGCATCATCCTCTGGTATACATTTGCCCGGCCGAGTCTGTAAAGCTCTAAAGAACTCTCCACCGCTGCAGTATTCCATACACAGATACAGATGATCCTCGGACTGGAATGAGTGATAGAGCGTGACAATGAATGGATGGTTGCTCGTCGCTAGGATTTCCTGCTCTGCCAATGCTCTCTTGATCTTGTTTCGTTTTATCATCTCCTTCTTGCTGAGGACTAATTCCAAAAAGAGTTAGTTCGAGGTCTTTGGATTGGCTTATCTCTCTTCCAAACGTTGATATATATATATAAATAATACATACCTTTCATAGCATATAATCTGCTGCTCTTCTTCTCTCGCACCAAGTACACCTTTCCAACATCACCTTTACCAATTAACTTGATCTTGTCAAAACTGCCTGGTCCTACTTCCACATTTCGAACTTTGATGGAATTGGAACTGTACGTTCTTCTAAAATTTCGCATAGTCGGAGGTTGTAACGGGCCCATACCATCGGCACCGGGCACCGCGAGCAAATTACCATCGCTGGAACTCGATTTTGAGTCAATTAAGGCGACCTGACTGGAAGTGGCATTCTGAGCCAATGGCTCTTTGCCCAGCTCTGCCGTGGCCGGTCGCTCAGCACTACCCTTCGACTTGGAGAAGAGACCTTGTGCATTCGGCGCACTTGCTACTCTCCTCAACTTGCGAGCCAATTCCTCTTTGTTGGCGGTGGTTGCTTTGTCAGCGACGGTTGTCGTGCCATCGGCGGTGATGGTAGGGGTATCAGGAGGGCTGGGAGGAACCGAACCGGCGTTGTAGTGTCGAACTTCGGGCAGACCTTGGTGTGCGAAGTAAGGATTTGCCGTGGCCGTGGGACTGACTGAATCATCTAGAGGATTGCCTTCGCTGGCAACGGTGGCGGATCGATTGCGTCCGACGTTGGGGAAGAACTTGGACTGGCGAAAGGAGCTTTTGGACTCGGCCTTGGAGGGAGCATCGCCTTTCTCGCTGTGCTTCTCGCCATTGCTGCCGGAGCTGTTGATTCGGAAGAAATTCTTCAGTTTCTGCGGGAAAGGGCTGTGGCCATTGGGGTTCTTGTTGGAGGACATGGAGACGGCTGAGAAGAGTCGCTTCTCGGAGTGGAGAGGAGTGGGCGTCGAGGTCGATAATAAGGCCGTCATGGAAGGCGAAGGGCAGCTTTGACGAGAAGCTGCTTCTCGCGGTGGAGCTGAATCACGCAGAGTTGAGGGCGTCGAGAACGACGACGTGCGAGTGACGACGACGGAAGGGTTGGTGTTATGAATCAACCACCAAGCAATCAAGCCCAAGATGAGGAAACCTGAAGGTCGATTGCTGATCAATCCGACGTCCAAATGCGACCCTTGCTGGAGTTTCGGCGGGCAACCGTGGCGCAGTTCCCTTGACTTTGTGGGTGAAGTACGGCGACCGGCGAGCGCGTCGTTTCGGCTACCAAAGGAGCACGGCGATAATAATAATAATAGGAAGAATAAGAAGAAGATATAATAGTAGTAGTAATAATAAACTTAATAAGGATACGATAGGCTGAAGGTCCCCTTAACCTTTCGTTACCACTGGGCCATGGCTCGTTTTCGTCAACGACACGAGATTGCTGATTACTGAAAGGATATTGGGAGAGCAGTGAGGCCCGAGCTGTGCAGCTCAAGTGGCACACAACTCGTGATTGTGGTTCAACAGGATGATTGATGGTCCTCTTCCAGCTCTGTCGCTCTTATTTTATGTATGTGCTTGATTGCTTTGCCGTTATATCTAGGGGTTGGTTGTAGAGGGAGAGGAGAGAATAGGGAGAGGAGAGAATAGGGAGATGTTGCCACGGGTAGCACGCACTCGTCACGATTACTGTGTGCAGCACAGCAACTTTTTTTTGCAGAGAAAGATGCAGAAATTTCCCCAAAAGGTACACCAGAGAGAAGAAAGTGCGCGGTCACTGGTCTGTGATGAGTGGATTGATTTGTCTTCTGCCTCTAATTAATCGTTACCACGACGTGCGACGAGGGGCAGGAAATCATGTTCTGTCGGCAGCCGCACAGGAGTTAGGGTGCCCGCTACAGGACTCTAGTGAATAATAACATTCAAACAATAAATGGGGGTTGGAATGTTCTCAATACGTGGAATGTACTCCAATGTATTCTCTTGTACTTGCCGCTGTCCTGTCCCACCACCGGCACCAAGCAGGTACGGGACTTTCTGACTACGTGTACGGGACGAGCTGGATTGATTGATTCTTCTGAACCCGTATTCGCAAGGCCCATGTCGAGACCAGGGGGAACCAAAAGATACTTTGCATTGCAGTGCTGCGCTGCGCTGGCCAGAAGTACTTCCAGGTTATCAAGTAAAGCTTATGTTGGACTGGACTGGACTCTTTCTCTCCACCACAACGTGCGCGGCCTAGGCCTTGGCCCCGAGGATGATCGAACAGTATATGGTCGACTGTCGACTATAGATTGTAGTTATCTGTGAGTTTGCTTCCCTTCCTGTCCTTTTTCCTATTGATTTTATTTTGCAACCATACAATACAGCACAATACAGTACAGCATAGTACAGTCAGCCCTTCATTCCTTCGAATTGTCTGGCTTTTACTAGCAAAACATTGGATGGTGGTTGACCCTCTCTCTATCTCCCTGAAAATAGCCCAGACCGCGTCGTGCTCCACACCCGTGCAGTAACGAGCAAAGTTGGCCACCCCCTATTCCCAGTCCCAGGACAGTAACTACCACGAGTACGTGTACGTGTAACTAGCTTTCCTAATCATTACTATATTGAAGCCACTGCTTATTAGTACAAAGTACGATAGTACAAAGCACCACTTACCGTAACTCTATTATCAGCAAGCCCCCCGTCAGCACGCTACACACTGCTTCACTTTTATCTATCATCGGATGCTGAAAATGTAAAATCATAAAATAATAAAATCATAAAATCACCAAAGGCACACGGTGTATAGCCGCTTTGAGCTGCCCCATGCCAAGCGCTCATTCTTCTTCCAACCTTCCAAAAGCGGGTGAGAGTTGTGCCATCATCTTCCCCCTCTTGCCTCCACCACCCACACGCCGTACTGTAGCTCGCCACAAAGGGCCTCGGAGAAGAGGATTCTTCTCTAAACATTATTATTATTATTATTTCTTATTATTTCTTTTGGATTAATTGTTATTGCATTGTCAGTTCCTGTTCTACAGCCCTGTACTCTAATCTACCCTACTCTACTCTACTCTCTGTAGTCGCCTCTTTCGTGCCTTCTCGATGCTCCATCTCCATCCCATCCTACGGTATCGCAGCCCACGCAGTNCCCCCCATTCATCCTAATCTGATACCAAGGCAGCAAAGGCCCTTCTTCACGCCCACACAACACCAACTTGCAAAAAAGAAAAAAGGAAAAARAGAAAAACTTCGGCCCGTTCATCCAGGTCCATACCTAATGATAATCATTACACACACGTACTTGGTAAATAGCAACAGTCTTTTCTCCTACATCGTACTGCACCACCTGCACCGTCCTGCATTCGTAAACTGCATTGTCTGTACCAGTAGTAACAGCACTGTACCTCTTTTTCCTCCCCCCCTTTCTCCCCACCAATCACGGTCCTAGCTCGGCG
Source organism: Scytalidium lignicola (assembly GCA_002812745.2). Taxonomy (NCBI): domain Eukaryota; kingdom Fungi; phylum Ascomycota; class Leotiomycetes; genus Scytalidium; species Scytalidium lignicola. The sequence goes on from NCSJ02000019.1 coordinate 64,831, forward strand.
CCGCGTTTTTCCTCCTCCTGCAATGATATCATCGCACAGCTCAAATGCTACTGTACGTCCAAAACTCCCTGTTTGCTTGTTCCACGCACAACTACAGCAACTCCCTCCTCCCCAGACTTCCACACGATCTGATAATTAATTATTTTGGGAGCGATTGCGTCGAAGCCTTGATTTGATTCCCCTCTTTCCTTCCTTCCTTCCTTCCTTCCTTCCTTCCTTCCTTCCTTCCTTCCTCTCTCTCTCTTTCTTTCTTTATTTCTCTCCGACCCCGTCAAGACCCAAGACCAGTTACGCAGGTACCTGACCGTGCTCGTGCATGGCTGGGCAGGTCGAGATAGACATGGTATCAAAAGAAGTGCTGCATCCCCATATTGTAATTCCTCGTACAACCACGGGAAAGGACTGGGATATATCTCTCCCGTACCTCTCTCTGTCTGGGAATAACCCGGGCCATATGGCCAGGCTGCTCCAAGTTGGGAAAACGGATTGTTTCCTTCCGTGCCACACTATTGTTATATGACTATCACGTGAACATCACTACCACATTCACCAGCTTTCGTTTTGCTGCATATCACCAACCCATATTCATACCAAACAATTCATTAACAAATTCAATTGCCTGCAGTAGCTTTGTACATTGGTATCCATCCATTACAAGCCCAGCACCTTCCCCACAAAACAGAGGCCGGTGCTGTCTCTTCCTCCCACCAAATCTCTCATCAGGACTTGTCAAGAGTCAAGAACAATCCACTCCAGGGCCAACGCAAGAACCATAAATCTGGAAAACAAGACAAGAGACCAGTTCATAAACATAAGAAAACTCGGGATCGGTCATGAGCAGTCAGGGCTGAGTTGGTCCATACCACACGGCGTAGAGAATACGTCTAGCCATGCAATCATTCAGCGAACAACAGCGTAGCAGAAGCTACAGCACAGAGTAGACTGCATCCATACTAGGCTAGTCAATGATCCTTCTAAAAACCGAGAAAGGGAGAAAATACCGTCTGCATTCCTGCTTACGGAGGTAATAGTCAGGCCCTCCAGCGAAGCCAAGGGAATGCTCAGAGCTGTACAATATCATCACCGTTCCACATTCCAGATTCCTTTCCAGTGAGCCCCAAATCAATGCCCGCAGCGTGGATTTGTTATGCCCTTTCCTTCTAGTAAGCACCTTGAACGCTCCCGTTCCACATGCGTCCAATCGTCTTTTGGTCTTCCTCGGCTTTTTGTACGAGATATCGCAAGAGAGGCTCTGCTGCAACATTGTCGACAGATGGACGAGTTGCTCTAGCTGAGGTACTGTATTTCAAAGACATGTTTTCCAGCGCCTTATACGCGGGTGTGAAGCCTTCATGCCGGAAAGTTTCCTGTAGACTATCATTTGTGGTTGTTGGAACATCGGTCATGGCTGGAGAACAGCTTGCAGTTGCAGAATCACAGTATAGAGGTAAAAATCCCTGTGCAGTTGTGGGTGAAACGGCTCCTGACACTGCTGGGGCGGACATTTGAATACCAGCCGTATGCCTTAGCATGGTTTGCAAGAAAAGATTTTGCTTTTCAGTGCTAATCGTTCTCGTCAGCATCGCATATCTATCAACTACCCGTGATATGAAGCTTACCTTTCAGAAGTGGCCACTCGTCGGGCAAAACTAGCTCCAGCATTGCATATTGGTGAGCTATTTCGATCATGCTGGATTAGTTTTGGGCTCCTTTCCACGTCTACAACCGAAAAACCGCTTGGTGTATTCATAGAGCTGGTTATTCGTGTAGAGTGCGCCTGTCCGAGCTTCTGAGGAGTTTCGTGAGAGATCGACTGTCTTGTGTATGTTGATGGCGTATCGTCTGTTGGGGAATTAAGAACTGACGATTGGCCTGGCGCTGCATTTGACTGTAGATTCGTCTGTCTAGGAAAACTTCTATTCATATTGGATGATGCGATACCATGAGTACTAACAGCCTCAGACCTAGTTAAAAGAGCTTTATATGCTGGTCTTATCGGTAGAGAAGGTTGATCGTGGCTAGGAAGTGCTAGAGTTGAACCAAGATGTGATTCTTTACCAGCCTTATTACCGCGGCGTATTTTGTGTTGATCGGGTAGATTAGACTCAGTAAGATGCTTGCTATAGTTCTTGATGAATTCTTGAGAATAGCTATCCGTGGTATCTGAGAGTGCTTTATAAACTGACTCAGGGATGGGAGATGTTTCACTGAAAAGGTCGCCGAAGTCAGGAACATCACTCGGAGGCGATATCTTGAGGAATAAACTTTGAGGAGGCGAGTTCTCAAGGGGAGACGACGACGGACTCTGCACCTTACTATAGACTCCCTTAGCTGGAGAGGCTGGATAAAAGTCCTTACCATCAAACTTCGGCAGCCCAGCTTGAACAGCACGAGGAGCGTTCCCCCAGTAGAGGTGCCTAGCTCGGACTTCCTCAGCCGTCAACGGTCTTGAATAGACAAAATCACTGCTTTGAACCTGGCTAACTAGTTTTCCTGGAGGTGGGAGGCCAACCAGATAAGGGCGTGCAGGTGAAAGGTTTGTTACTCCTTCAGTGAAACTCTTGGATGCTCCTGATCTTTCATGGTTTCTATTTGATATATGAGATGGAGCCACACTCTTGCTCATATGAGGCCGTGAAATAGGTTTGCCAGTTGCACGTGCTTTATCGAACTCAATTTTGTCTCTATGGACCCTAGCCCAGTCGACTTTGGCAGGTTGAGTCCTGGAGTTGGCATTCCACTGTCCAGATGATGCAGACAATAGACGTTCATTAATTTCAGCAGCTTCGGCACTGGGTAAAAGAGCCGGAGGTTTGTCGGTTGACCTATCTTTATTAATGGCATCCAAAGAGGAAGTTTCCACAAAACCACGAGGCTGAAATGGTGGTGCTTTTGCTGCAGCCATGGTCAACCGAGAGTTTGTGGATAGACCAACTTTGAACTTATCAGCGGTGGAGCCTTGCAATTTCCCATCTTCATCAATATGCCTTCGAGTTTGTGTAGATCCAATACTTTCTCTAGCATATTTCATGCTTAGGTTTTCCTCAAGTATATGAGTAGGTCCTTTTCCCTCTTTAGGTAGCTCTCTGTTTTTAAATTGATCCATAGGAATGGCGATGCCTTTCTCCTGAGCTAATTGAACATGTAGCATTGCCTCGATCTGTTCGAGATGTGCTAGTGTAGACTGACGATCAGATAACATATCCATTTCACTAATTTGGTGTCGATTGTTCTTCAACTGGTTATCAATGTAACTCAAGTGACGACGAATAGCTGCAATTTGGTGCTGGGTTATATCTGAGGCTAAGAATCTTGGAGACTGTGTAGAAATGGACAGCGAATTTCCTACAATCGGAGATGTCTCGGCTGCTATTTGATGATCTAAACTGCTCTGTATTCCTGGAAACTCATTGGGAAATGTAAGGACTGGAGATTGTACAGATGGAAGGAAGGGTGTGGAAACTGGAGAAATTGGTATAGGATTTGGATTTCCAAGCATAGTAATAGGAATAGCCTGTGCATTTGGAGGTGGTTGGAAGCCAGGGGGTGTAGGCCAGATCAATTGACCATTATAAACAAATGGTTTGGTGTGATCAAATTGACTCGGGTGTGATAATTGGATATGCTGAGGATCAATTTCAGGTTGCAGCATACTTCCAATCCCATCCGTTAAGTCCTTGGATGATCTCACTCCGTGAACCTGATCTTGGTTCGGCAAACTAAATCTCGGGAGAGGAAATTGGAAACCCGCAGGAATAATATGATTCTTTTGTTGGATATTGCCTGCTGGCAATTGGTCGAAGGACGTTGAGAAGGCTTGGTTTTGTGGAAAGTGACCTGCATTAGTAGCATCTACCCCAGTAATGTAAGGTTGTTTTTGAGGCCCAAAATTTGCATTTTCAGCTGCAGAAATGAATTTTGGTTGTTCCATGGCTCGAGTGTTCGGTACAATGCGACCACCAGCAGTGACCCGCACATGTGTCGGAGACACGACGGCCCTATAAAACCTCTGAAAATTTTCTGCCTGTTGAGCTGAGATTTCAGTAGGTGCGGATATCGGCTGTGAAGAATTTTCAGAGCTTTTGCGACTACGAAGGTGCCACTGCACTTGTTGGTTGTTCAAGAGAGTTGATGGAGCAGTCCAGTCATGACTAGGAGTTGACCCCCTAGATCTAACTTGCTTTGCGCCAGTTGCCGTATTCTTTATTTTCAATTCTCTCAGGCTTCGTGTTGAACAAATATAGTGAAGTGGATCTTTGTAAGCTCCTTCGGGAATCTTAACAACATCTATCACTAACCAAGTGAGTCAGATTCGATGAGGATTATCAATATTCAAGCAGAAAAGACATACCTGTATCCCTGTATGGAGAAAGTTTTGCGATGATACAACTCACAAATGGAAGAGAAGTTCTCATATGTAGCAGCTCTGAAATGAAATAACGTCGCCGTTGGGGCGTATGATGGCCAAGGTTGGCCATTCTATTGCACTATCCCTCAATATTTTAGCTCTATGATACTATGAAAATATTCAAACCAGTTGAGAAGTAGGAACCTACAAGTTATTTGTAGACGGTCTTCAATATCTTGAAGTCATTAACCTAGTTGTGGTAGTCTTGTTGAGGAACTCATATGATAGCTAAGTTCTCTAAGTGACCAGTGTACAGCTAGTTTGGTTGTGAAATCTTGGCAAGGGAACTGGTGTTCGGCCCTGTAGTTTAGAAAAAGAGGCTTGTCTTTATCAGGAGACATTAGCAGCTGGACTCCTAGTTCATCAAGAAGAGAGATAGTGATGGGATTATATATATTCGAACAGAAAGATCAAACTTCTAGAAAGTGAGATTCTCAACTTGACAGCCTAAGAAGCAAGTTTCCTTCTCACACCATTGTGCTCTTGCGTGCTATAACAAAAGAGAGATAATAGATACATGGTAATGATGGATGTCGTGTTCATGTCTTCTCGTGAGAAGATGGCGTGGGCATCGAATGGCGACAGGGGTTGGGCTCGGCGCGTATTATTTGAAGAGAACACAAAGGCAAAATGACTTACTATGCAAGAGTCTTTGTGATTTAGTTGGTTTCAAATTTCTCAAGCAAAGAGGTAGCAACACTGTGAAGGTGCAAACGAAGATGGTGAAAGTTTGTGTGAAGGTTGAAAGATGGAGGGTGATGTTGAGGTCAAGGCCAAACAAAAATCAATTGAGGTGATGTTCAAAGGTGAGATTATCAACACAGAAAAGAAAATTGCCATTTGGGGAAGGAAGGAGCGAAGGAATGTCAACAGCACCTGCAGCAGCAATATATTGGATACTCCATTTCCAGCAATGAGCCTTCCCTATTATGCCATCTACTAATAATATCTGTGAGATTCTCCACTAACTCATAAGGCCAAATATCTTTGCATTATCACAACAAATTGGCCCAGAATATAAAAGAGAGAATTAAAAACATAATCTAATGATTGGAGCAGCTAAAGCTGTTTCTGCAACCTTTCGTCTCCATGTCGTTTGCACTAGACAGCTATACTATAACACTGAGCTCTGCTCACTTGATTCAGCTCAATTAATACATCTTTGGTGATTTCTACACCAGCATGTTCCACTAGGAATGCGAAACTCTCCACTGCTAGTATTATGCCACAAATGTTGGAACTGCGTTGGATGTAGGGACTGCCATAGGAGTACCAGTTCCTCTGAATTCCCACACAGATCTGAGTGATGAATTTGGCGGAGACTTGGGGCTCTCTTTAACACACGTGCAGGAGGCTTCGGTCGGCTATTGTTTAGCGACCAGCTTCTCATTGAATTGCATGTTGTTTTGTATTTAATTTACATCTGTGAGATCTTGCGTTAGTGTTGTTTGAGGATGTGCTTCTCACTTTGTACTAGCGTATTTGAACAGGTGCGGATATAGAAGACTTGGTATACTTAAAGTACATTATAGTATAAGCGCCTCCGTATGCATAACTGCTGCAAGGCTAAAGCAGATAAGAATCTTTGTTCTACAACATCTGCTGCTGTTAATCCAGACATATCTGATTTTATCTATCCCTCATTAAACATGAAAAACTCCTAAGAATAACACTCATCTCAGCCATCGCAGAGGTCATACATCTACCAAAAGATGAGTTGTGACGTGATCAAGCAAATCAGCGTCTCTCATCGTTTGTAAGCCTGCTTTCTCCTCATCTTGTCTATCGTGCGTTGCAGAGCAGTTTTGATATCGCCTTTTGCAAAGCTATCAATATCGTAGTAGTTAGGGGCAATATCCTATCAAATAGTTAGCATGTTACCCCATTACCAATATTTAGTTCAATAATGGGTATCTTACCAGTAACCATTCTGGTTTAACACTAGTCACTGTCCGTATATAGTTTTTCGTCGTGAGGACAAACTCATTATATACAACCCACTCGCTATCAACACCAAGAACAGTACTCGGGTGAAGGAGGACACTCTGGTCGTCTTTCACCGTTTTATACGTCTTTCCAGTACCTTCCCTCTTTGCAACTTGCATGAAGAAACCAGCAACAAGAGCTCGCCGAATGTTGATGTAATAATTCTTATCTTCAAACTTTGTGCTGACTAATTCTATTTCCTTAGTCTCCATAATCCTCTTAAGTTGTTGGCGCACATTATCGGCGGACTGCAAGGCTCGATAACTGAGAAAATGATCCCTGCACCATTTCGCAGGTTCGGCTTGTGCTTCTGGTCCCTTAAAGGCATGATATACATTTAACATTGTGAGATGATCACCATCAGGGTGTGCGAACAGGGATTTCATCTCATCGGCTCTCTTCCTGTTACTTGCTGGCCGAACGAAGAGCTGAGGAACGGAGAGGAGAGCGGTTAAGGATAGTATTTCGTTGGAGCAGTAAAATTCAGGGGACGAGATAAGCATGACTGCTAAAGATGGATCAAGGGGAAACTCAGAGGCCATCTTGCCTAGTTCAGTCAACTCTCCATCATCATCGAGACAAGCTAGATAGTTTAGCTCCTCCAAAGCTCGCATTAATGTCTCCGGCGCTGGCGGATCCATGAGATCAAAATGAACGAGATCATCGATTCCAAGCTTCTTCAACTCTAAGACGGTATTTGAAAGATTTGAACGAAGGATTTCCGGATATGTCTGTTCAATGAGCTCCTTTTTAAAGGCGGCCTCGGTATACAGCCGGAAACATTTCCCAGGTCTCGTACGGCCAGCACGACCAGCACGTTGCTGTGCCGAGGCCTTTGAGATAGGAGATACGAGTAGAGACTCAACTCGAATGCGAGGATTATAAACTTTTTGTTTACTGAAACCTGGGTCAACGACATAGACAATGCCATCGATAGTCAAACTAGTCTCTGCAATGTTTGTTCCCACAATGACCTTCCTTCCTGGACGACCACCTTTGGTTCGTGGTGGAGGAGCCGGCTCGAAGATTTTTTGTTGTTGGTGTGGTGGAAGCGTGCCATAGAGTGGATACACTTTCAAGGGGCCGGCATCGGCCTCTCTGATCATCTCATCCGCTTCTAAGGCAATCTTGCGACAGGCATCTTCAATCTCTTCCTCACCAGTCAAGAACAGCAGAATATCTCCTTCGGGTTCTGTTGCGTGAATCTGAAGAACGGTTCGTAAGGCGGCTTCAACGTAATCTCGTTCCGGTTCAGGAGTATAATAGATCTCAACAGGATGCGTTCTTCCGGGAACAGCCAAGAGAGGAGCGTCATTGAAATATTTCTGAAATTTCTGTGCATCAAGTGTGGCAGACATGATCACGATCTTAAGATCTGGTCGTCTCAGTGCCACTTCTTTCAAAAGCCCCATAAGAATGTCCGTAGCCAGAGTACGTTCATGGGCTTCATCAAGAATGATGCAGCTATATCTCGTCAAGTTGTGGTCATGCATTGCCTCTCTGAGAAGCATACCATCAGTCATGTATTTTAATACAGTCTTCGGACCGGTCACATCCTCGAAACGGATGCTATATCCTACTTCTTCTCCTAGATTTACATCCATCTCATTTGCAACACGTTGCGCCACTGACATTGCAGCTACTCGTCGAGGTTGTGTACATGCCACTAGTTTATTATTTAAATGCGGAAGATCATCGAAGAGGACAAACTGAGGTATCTGGGTTGTTTTTCCAGAACCAGTCTCACCAACAAAGACAAGGATCTGTGTCTTATGGAATATATCGAGGAACTCCTGTCTGAGCTAATGGTTAGACATATGCAGACAAAAGAGTTTCCATGAGCACTTACCTTTGTTTGTGAACTGGAAGATCTCTCCTTGTTTTCAAAATCTTAAAATACTGCTCGGAGAGAGGATTGCCATTGAAGGGATTTTCAGGACCATCTTCGGCAGTGTGTGCTTGTGCAGCAGTAGTCGCGTGTCTCTCGAAGTTGGACAAAGTCCCATTGCTGGAGAATTTATAGCCATTGCGATTCTGCGAACCGTAGCCGTTGTTATATGAAACTTCCTTTTCGTACCTATGCGCCAGGTATGGGTTTTGGGATGGATCCATTTCTCCCGTCTTGACTCGCTTCGAGCGCGATATCTCCTGTTCTTCTGGACGACGGTCAGCCATGGCTATTGCCGGCTTGGGATTATATGTTTTTACTTCAGATTAGCGGACAAGGCTGATGGAGGTTTATCGCGAATAAGAAAAGATTAACAAATCGAAAAATCCTCGCCAGATAGCGGGTTCTACGGCAGTCGATAACGCTTAAACTGACATATATTCTGTTCACTTAAATGTCACGGTTGAAATTAGTGATATATATATCAAAATACAAAGTTGTAATGTAGTTTCAATAGTATCTAAGCACTCAATCTAACAGGTTTTAGTTATTATCTTCTTCTGGTCAAATTGTCATGTCATATTGAAGAAGAATAGGTATAGAAGCCATCTACAGTCCGCCATACCAAAGCCTAGTCCAAAACTGTTCACCGCCTTACAGGAACCCTCAATCGCGGTCTATCGCGACGTCAACTTCACGCTCAATCATCGCATCTAGTTCATCGTTGAAATCATGGCGAATGCACCTTCTCCAGACCCTAACACGGATCTTATCCCTCCTCCGAATGCTCAAGATGAGGAAGTTGATCCAGTTGCGCCAGCGCCTGAGCCGAAACTCCCCTCACGCAAAGATGCGTCCCTCAAGGAGTTCTTATCGAAGATGGACGACTACGCTCCAATAGTATGCTGTATTCTTGATTAATATCTTCTGCCGGAGAATGCTAATACGTCTGTTAGATCCCGGATGCCGTAACAAATTACTATTTAACGAAGGCTGGGCTTCCACCACCACCCCAAACTGACCCCCGCCTCGCGCGCCTGCTCGCTCTTGCGACCCAAAAGTTTATCGCCGATATTGCCGCTGATGCATATCAGTACTCGCGGATTCGGTCGTCGAACTCATCATCGAATAATCCGATGGGTAATTTAGGTGCGGCAGCTGGGTTTCCAATTCCAGGTCAGCCTGCAGTAGCAGCAGGGAGCAAGGAGCAGCAAGGGCGGGGTGGCCCGTTAGGGATTCAGCGGCCTGGGTACGGCGGTGGTGGACAGGGTGGGAGTCAGAATAGAACAGTCCTGACAATGGAGGATTTGGGGATGGCGGTTGGAGAGTATGGGGTTAATGTTAAAAGAGGAGAATTTTACCGGTGAGACCATTGGTTGGAACTCCAGGGTAGAGCTGGACTTATCTATTGGAAGAATGCATGGCGTTCGGAGTATTTTGGCGTAGACTGGAAATAAGGAACATATAACTGGAAAGGCTGTAGAACAAAATTGGTAGTATATGCTAGCTGTGATACTGATAGATGCATATTAGATTTGGAATGTAACTAATATGTTCTTTTTGTAGCACTCCTTGGGGTGGTAACATAAGGCTCTGAGATTTCATCCCATCTCTATCAAGATTCCCAATTGGACAACTTGCACAGAGAGCCTAACTACCGGTGTAGTGATACATAAAAGGAGAGCATGAATCTTTTTGAGGCGAAAATCTACCGCTATTATCTATCCTAGAATAGCGGATTCAAGTATACTATCCTTTTGATATGAAAGTCTATAATTAGATAGAAGCAATAGCTTTATAAGATGCTGGCGCTCAAACAACCGTCTGCTGTTGTACAACGTCCTTTTCACCGTCTGCATCAAGTATCGGCTTGCTCGACGGCTGAGATGTTACATAAGTAGACTTCGCAGTTGTCTTGGTAAGCCCATTACGGATCTTTAGAACACTATCCACAATGACCGCATCTATGCCCTCACGAACTTGTTGCTGTTCATCATTGTTAGTTTTAGAATAGATAACTAATTTCTAAAAACTTACCTCAACTTTGACCGGATCATTATTCAACACCCCGTAGCTAACACACACCAATCCGCTATCTTTCACAACCTTCACCAACCGTGGACTATTGCATAGTGGTTCCGCCGAGCTCACAATTCCGAGGAGATTCCAGTGACTCGCAAAGCGAATGGCTTCTTGGAGACTGCTAGCTCTAATATCACCAACAGGAGCCGTTCCAGCATCTGTGAGAAAGAGGATTGGGATATTAGGTTGCTTGAAGCTCAGCAAAAGGCAAATATCCGGATTGAAGCTGCTGAAAATAATCTTCCGCTTCTTTCCAAGATCATAAACTTTCGAGAGAACAGTGTCAACGAAGCTGTTAAGTTCTACAGCATAAGTATCCATCTCGTGTTCTTCTGATTCGAACAGCATAGGATATTTCATCTCAATATTAAAGCCAACATCTTGAGGAAGTTTGACGAACATCTCTTCAAGGGTTGTAAATGGAGCTTGAATGAAATGCCCCCTTGAATTAGCCTTGTAACCCTTTTCCTTGAAGTCTCTAGTGTGCTTCATCCGTTCCGCCATATCATAATCTGCTATATCATGACCCAAAGAAAGTGAGCGTTGGCGATCCATTCCGCGGACGACCTTTACAGGAGTTCGCGAGTCTTGTGGATCTTGGCGTGGAGATGGAGGAGATGATCTTCGAGGAGTAGGCCGATTTACATGAAGGAACTGCTCAAGAGTCAAAGTATGGACAGGAGCATCAATGCCAGTCTCGCTGACTAGAAAATCATGATATATAACAGGTACATGATCCTTAGTAAGTTGAACATCGAACTCCACGTAATTGGCCCCTAAGTTGGCAGCCGCAATGAAAGATTGTATCGTATTCTCTCCCAACTGAAGAGACTTATTCGTAGTAATATTCTTGCCTAGTCCTCTGTGTCCAATGAGCATTGTGGAAGACATCTCTCTCCAGTAGGTCTGTTTTGCGGTAACCTCCATGTTCGGATGAGAAAAGGGAGTGATGATGAGAAAGCTAAAATTCACACTGCCTATGACTTCAAGAGTATTGGCTGAGATGATTGGAACACTGATATCACCCTGTAGACTCATACGTTTCCGTCCAATAGTTGGTTTAACGCTGGATAAGATAGCAACAGCTCTTCCAAGCTTGTGCTCTTGGTTTCCTGAATATGTCGGCACAAGATCGAAAAAGATCTTAACGTTGGATGGGTCAACTGCTTTGAAAGTTATAGGCTCCGTAGATATGTTATCGTGCACTGGCAAGTCAATAACGGACGGCTCACCATAAGCACCACTTGCAGAAACTACAATTGACAATGCAGTGTCCAGTTGTGTCTTATGGGCTTCTGCAAGTGGAATCCTGTCAAGTTTCACAGCAGGGATATCCTTCCGCTGGTCTAGCGAGCCCAAGCTGACCAATATCATACTTTCATCTTTCAGATACGTATGTCCAAAGGTTTTGACAGGATCAGTGGTCTTTAATGAGGCGCCTTGGGAGCGTTGAGCATCCAACGAAGATATCCTAGGCGGAGATGAGGCGGCTGTGCTCACAGACGCGACCGATTCTACTGAAAATTCCGATACTGAACTTGAATCACTTATATCCGCTGCAGCTAGTCTTGCCGCAATGGCTAAATGTCCTCGTAGAGCCGCGTGTTCTCTCGCTATCCAGCCAAAGGCATCTGGCCTGTTATAATCAGCACCCGCAGCTAATAGAAGCTCAACAATTGGTAGATGTCCATCCACAGCGGCAACATGAAGAGGGGTCCAGGCGAAGGAATTCTCAACCAGTTCAAGGTTTGCTCTCTGGTCTTCAGTACCATCCAGTAATATCCTAGCACACTCCACATGTCCAAAGCGTGCCGCAAGATGTAGCGCAGTTTCACCCGTCTCATCTTGCCAATTTATGTCGACCCCAGCGTCTGCCAACAACTTAACGATGACCTCAAAGTTAGATTTCGTTGCAAGGGCAAGAACTGCACTAGATTTTGTGACACCCTTTCTAAGAGCCGGCTTTTGATCATTCTCACCCCGCCAGTTCTCTGCTGCCAGTAGAGCCTTTGTGGTAAGAGGATGCCCGCCAATGACACTCAGATGAATTGGTGCAAGGCCTTCATTGTCTTGCCATTCCGGTGCATCAATACCATTCTCTACATTGAACTGTTCCCATTGCTGCATCCGCTGCATGATTAGATCACAAATGACGACGAATCCAAATTGAGCAGCATAGTGGAGTGGCAACCGCCCATAAGAGTCGCGACTCTTCAGTGACACACGGTGATGAGGCTCTAGAGAATCTAGGACATACGCCAACAGCCTCACAGACTCATCGTCAAGACTAAGGAGTGATGATTCTTTAAGCTTGCTTGAAGGAAGGCCAACACGTCGCGCTGCAGCTGGAGTGATGAAGTTCAAATCATCAGGATCATTGTATTCAACAGCCTTTGCCTCCTCATCTTGTTTTTGTGCAGCCGATTTTGCCCTTCCGATAGAGATAACTAGTCTGTGAAGACAGTTTCGCTCATTAACATCATCTACGTCGTCCAGTGACTTGATTTGTCCCAAGAGATACTGAATGCAAACCTTGGATTTCGAAGTTATTGACCGTTGCAATAAATTTAGAAACAATTTCTGCATTGATCGATCATCAGCATCTGCATTGGTTTTCACGAGCGTCTCTTTTAAAGTTGCTTCATCATCATTTCGTATCGCCTGCTCCACCGCCTCTATGAGTCCACCAAGAAGGTTCAGGATAGTCCTAGAAGAAGCACGTTTTATGATGTTTTCTGCATTTGTGTGTCGAGACTGGCCTTCAATTTTAGAATCGCCAAGTGTCGAGAGCCATTTGTTGATGCCATTCATCACAATCGAGAGTGTCATGTTTGTTGCAAATGGTTTAACATCCACCCGAGAGTCGAGATATCTCTGTTGCGTGCAGACGCTTGGAACCTTTTTATCTAACTTCTTAGTGATTTTTAAGAAGCCCCTCCGATTCACCTCTCCAAACCATTTCAGGTTCCTAGCCAGAGTTCGAAGCTCTAGAAGAGCTCCAATGAGCTCTTCAACCTCATCATGATCCAGCTCTTTAGAGGACTCATCAGAGGTTCCATAACGATCTTGGAGGAGTTTGAAACGTCGTGACACATCTGAGAGCTTTTTATTGTAAAATGAGTCGACACCTTCAAGATTCCGATCCAGGGAAAAGAAAAACTCTAGATGCTCTAGTTAGCTTCTAGCGAGTTTGGCACCAATGCCAATAGATGTTACCTGTTAGGTCGACATCTTTTCCTGCTTTGGCATTGGCAACGGCCGCCTTTATCAGCTTCTTCAACCCTTTGTAGTTAATGTACGACGATGACCACTCTGGCACTTGGTTTCGGGGTAGACTATTCACCGATCAGTACCGAACAACGCCTGAGCGAGAACATAGGTTCAAGAGAAATATCTGAAGACTAACTTCCGTCCAAACTTCATGATGGGAAAGAATTAACTCTCTTTGCCCTTATCGGCTGTTCAAACCCCTAAATCTGTGTCCAAGCAGCTTCTGATGATGTTGAAGCTTGCAGAACTCAGATGGTTGATGGGAGCGGGGATAGCGGAGATGGCGGGTTGGTTGTTATAAAAAGCAGGGCAAAAAAGAAGACAACATTCTATTTCGATGAAAGAGTAGTACAATAGCCATCCAATTGGTGTAGTTGGATACTCGAAGTGAATGACGATAGCTCAAACGGACAAGAGTTAGTCGTCGGCTGAAACAGCTGGGGTCGATAGTTAGGGCATCTGAAAATCGCTGTCTATCACGCAGGATAAGTGATCCATGGCTGGGGGCGTAGCTTTCATCGCAACTGCAAAATGATCTGAACGATTGTGGAGTCGTAAACCTGAACCGTGGAAATAAACACGACTCTGATTGGATCAATTCCTTTTCACAGATTTTCTGCTACTGCTTACCGCTTCCGACCCCAAGCGTTCCTTCACCGCCTACCCATTGCCAGGGGGTAAAAATTGAGGGACTTGCACCCCTCACGTGCCCTGCACGAGTCACCAGATTCCGGGGAGCCCGACCGACCAGGACGAGGCTTCCCGTCTTGTGATCGGTGCTTATATTACCAAGATCCACAGGCAAAAACAGACGCCTTCACAAGGTATCCGTACGAAAGTACGAAAGTACTCGGAAATCTGGAGAGAGAGAATGACCGAAAAGGTCAACTACTGCACTGCGCTAATTAAGCCAATATATTAAATGGGAATGCTTTGTATTTTAAATTAGTATTTAGCTACCTCCCTACTTTAGGCACATATATGTTACAAAACGTTAAAAGCAGTACGGACCCTCATGCTACCCCAGTCTCACTGCTACGCCAACTCCGCCCGATCTTCCAATATAAAATGTCCCCTATGTGGGGATGATGATACTCGCGTAACTCTATGTGCGACTTCAATAGAATTGTCCAAATGCTTTCCTCCAACTCTTTGGCATTTGGATTGTAACCATTAATACTGTACTGTCCCCTTCCAAGGATCCTGATAGTCTTGGTCTTCCATAGCTAAGAGTGAATATTTAATTTCGTTCATTCAACTGAGCTCATAATAGCATATGCGCTTGTCTCGTACCTAACAGCCTGCTTCCAATTCGGCTGGAGCCCGAGATACTGTTCAGGTGCATCGTGTCCTAAAGCCAGCCCTTCGTTTTTCGGCACCAGCCCTGCATCAACATCAGTTGCCAACGTGGCAAGCTGTTCCGGATAAGGTATGATATTTTGCTCCACAATATGAATTTTGTCTTCATCCAAAATAGTTTTATTACCTTGGTGAAGTTGGGAAAGAAGGGTCAATCTCCCCTGCACCCCTCTCTCCCTAGAGTTTTGGACTATATTATCGTATTTAGACTGTAAATCTGCCGACAATAGATCATAGCTGAGGGAGGTCAGCGATAGTTCGGTATTCCTGAGCNTTTTTTTCTTCTGATAGAATTCTCGACTCTATGCCTAGTCGTATTGCAATCATATTGGAGAACTCAGCTTGCTCCCGCACAAGATCTACTTCTTCTAAAATCTCTAAAGCAGAGCTAATGCTATTAATTCGAAGATTCTCTGCCATGTGAGTCTTGATACTTAGGGATCTGGAAGTTTGGGTATTGCTGGCCTGCGTTGATCCCCAAGTGGCAGCATGCATAGGCCAACGGAATTCAAATGGCGCATTCACAGCCTCCAATCTTGACACGGCTGAAGCTATTCGATCGATAACATCAGCTAAAGATGCCAGCCGTAAACCACGTAGTAGAGTGTGTAGTCCGTCTCTGGGAATATCGTGCGGCAATACTTGGTCTTCGATTGTGAAGGAAGTAATCCCACAAAAGTTTAGGAGCATTTGTAAATAATATCGGGCATCTGCAGAATAAGAAATGGCTGGGACTAATCCGTTAGCTCTCTCGTGGGAGGAAGCTATACTGGATAATAATGATAATCCTGCTCTGGAGTCCATTTCAGATAGACAGGCCATCACAACGTTGCTGAATGTATCTGGCCTGACTTCACATCCCTCTCGAAGAGCTGCTCGAATATATCGAATGGCAGATCTCAATCCCATCAAATCCAGGGAGCCTCGAATGAGCGAGTCAAATATCTCACTAGTACGTGAAGCTTTCTCGTTCAAGTACGCGCCTCTGTGTATTACCTTATTCGTAGCTGCCCATGACTGCACTGATTTATCCCACAGATCATACACTACTCGTCTCTTGATACGCATATCCCCGTTGACACCCCGCATCTGTTGAATAGTAGCTCGAAATCCCGCTCCATCCTTCTTCGCAGCATAATGATCGAGAATTGCACACATAGTTCTCGGTGTGGGTTTAAACCGACTGTCGTGAAGAAAGGAGTCTATGACTGTTTGTGCAATACCATGCTCTTTCATCTTCGTGAGTGAGATGATCAGGATATTGTACGTTATGACATTTGGTGGAGTAGTCGATACAAGCAGATTATAACATATCTTGGGCAGTAAAAGATCGATGTCGGAGCATTTAGACCTTTTAGATCCATCGTTTTTGAAACAGTCCCATAGAGCCCTATTCAGATTTAAGCTCTCTACCTGGCCGAAACAAGAATCCTTCATAGAGTATCTAGGCAATTGAGTTGTTCCCATCTGTAGCACCGATATTTTATCCAGCATGTCCCTTGCCGATAAAGGTAGCCTTCTGCGTTCTCTATTCAGAGATATATGTCCTAGCAAACGGCGGACAAGTTTTGCAACCATTAACTCCATCTTTTCTAGGTGGATCTTTTTCTTTGGTTCCCGCATTAACCCAGGTCCTGTACCTTCATTTAACAATGCCTCTAGTTCCTGGTCTGTAGTCGTTGAACAAAGCGCATCCTGTGAAGATTGACTAGGTGGCACCAGCTTCAATTGTGCATCCAAATTTCTCAATTGGTTTTCAAGAGAGTCTGCCAATTTCGCTGGTGGAATTTTCCAAGCCCCAGAGTTGAGTATATCAGTAAGACGATTGTTTCCATCAGCAATTCGACCAGCACCACCTGACCAAAAAGGGCCTCCCAAGCAATCAGAATCAACTTCCAATCCATTTTGTCTCCCAACAGCTTCGGTGTGATCAGGCGTCCAGACTTTTGCTTCTGCAATGGCCCGATCCCATTCCTTTATCCTATCGTCCTTTATTCTCGAATCAGCAACAGCAGCAGTAGCCAGAATGGTAGAGTAGCAAGCTGTAAACAGATCCCCTAGTTGGAGTCGGCGTTTGCTGGCGGCAGTAGTAGTTCTACGAGCTGTTATCGTTGTAGCATGGAGACAGGAGCTACAGCGACAGGACCGCACCTGCGCAGCTCTAGACCAGATGGCCTGCATTATCAAGGCATGCTGAAATATGCAAAGGAACTTAGACTTCAATTGTATGTTTGTCTAGTATTGTCCAAAGGCATGGGAAGGTGACAAGGTATCGCCGACCATCGATCAGACGACTTTCGCGAACAGTTGCTGCTTTTAAGTACTCTTTATCTAGCAACTGCCCCACCTCTCCTACCTCAACATATCCTTTTCTGACGTCTTGTAACCACCAATCAAAACAATGCTTGTTCTGACTCTAACTGCAGACCTGAGTGGGTAGGTAGGTTATTTATTCATAGCTATTTACTTCATTAATAAGTTGAAATAGTGTGACCGATCTTCGGCCTGATGATACTGAGGAGAATCCATTTTGGTACATGTTCAAGGTCCAATGCACATCATGTCGAGAGATACATCCCAACTTCGTTGGTGTGAGCCGGTTTGTACGTCATCTGTTAACTTATTCTTGTATAACCTCATAACCTTAGCTAACCTCCGTTAAGGAGGCCAACGAGATAAGTGGCAGTCGTGGAGAAGCTAATTTCGTTTGGAAATGCAAATCCTGCAAGGTAGGTAGTATACCTAGAGACTGGTACAAATGGAACAATAATCAATGCTCTACAGAGAGAGTCATCAGCAACTATAAAGGGTTCTCCTGCTCCCTATCAACAAGCATCCCCTCCAAGTCGCCAAAAAATTATCGAATTCGACTGCCGCGGGCTTGAGTTCACGGAATTCAAATCAGAGGTACGTCAATTTATTGTGATATTTTTATTTGGGGCTCTTTTTTGACCATTCCAGGGAGACTGGCTTGCGACCGGTATTGAATCGGGTTCTAAGTTTACTGCTATAGATCTTGGGGAAGGTGAATGGTTTGATTATGATGAGAAAGCTGGCGAAGAAGTCAGCATTAGGGATTTGAAGTGGGAAATTAGAAGAAATTAATTGTAGTTTTCCAAGTAGCTCTGCAGCATGATGGGCAAAGTAGTTGTGCTCACTAAGCTGAAACAACGCAAAAGCAGCACCGAGATTATAACCATCCTCACGAAAAAGGCAATCCATTCATCCTGAAAAGCTAAGCCTCAAGAAATGCACTCTAGCTTCTTGCAGGTTTTGGACGCACTACTCATTCATATAGTTGAACCTTAAATTGTTTGACTTCAGTAGTTACTTATTTGTAATCTCCGGTTATAAGAGACTTAGTTTTAGTGCTGTTGTATAAAAGCTGTCAAAATGAGTGTTTTACTTTGTCGAATTTCTCTAAGATGGAGGGCTGAAGTCTCCTAGTTTGAAAGTTGCTAAAGAAATATGTGGACTTAAGTTGAAAATAAGAGGCACCAATTTAGCTAGGTCTAAAAGGGCTAGGATTCAACAGGCGAAGTGTTCTAGAAGCAAGTTTGAACGGCTTCATTATCATACGGCTTTTTAATAAAATTAACGAAGAGTAAGAAACTCTCCAAAATGTCCGGATTCGCAATGAATACCTTGTTTCCTTTTTGGATATCTACAATTCGCATATCCTAAATAATAGTTCCATCACATCACATCAAACATCCAACTTTCCTACTACTGCCCATATCACTCATTCCCACTCTCAGTCGTGTTGCAGGGCCTACCATTACAAACGCTTCTACTACCCACTCGTACCAAACCTTTCTATCATCGGTCTGTCTCCAGATGCTAACTTCTAATTCCGTATCATCAGGAAAATAGAGAGGTTCCTATGACCGGGTTAGAAATTAAAGAATCCTTTGATAGTCAGTCAACTTACCTTTAGAGGGAAAAATATAGGAAACCATGAGATCATATCCTTGCTTTTTTCATTAATCGCATCGGGTCGTGTACTCAATTCAACTTTACCCCCTTCTCCCGCACCACCATCATATAACACGGCTTCGAAATATCCTGCCAGGCCATTCACGACTCCACGGTCTTTACAAATGAATTTCAAATGTGCATATCGACTATTATGCTCATTTGCTCCATCTCCTCCAGCCATACTACCGCCGCCTCCACCACTAACACCACCCCCTCTTCGAGCTTCTGCAACTGCAAGTATACTTTCAGGGAGGGGATGGACGAATTCCCAGGCCTGTTGAATTCGAGGATGATCCGGCGCAGATGACGCAAGATAGTCAATTGCATGCAGCATTACAACATACGGTGTCGATGTTGCAGTCTCATCTGCGATTGCTCGATGAGATATATCGGCATGGAGTCGAGGTGCCAGAATAGGGGTGAGATGTGCGGTGTATGAGCTAGGAATTGATATACCGTACTCTGGAGCCAAGACATGTTGCACGCCATCCAGACACTCAGGGGACAATTCATTATCTGCGAAAGATCCCAGCAGTTCTGACATTATGATATCGACCTTACCATACATGCCTCCAGGAGGCTGTGAGACACCAATAGCTTGTGCGGGTCCATTTGTGTCCTGTCGGCTTGGTCCTTTCCATGCGCGCATATCGCTTTTGACCACATTCACAACACCTGCCCAGTCTTCCTCATTGTGCTTCTGAAGAAGAACGTAAGCGTTAGGATTTTTTTCAACGGCCCAGACTTCAACTTTGACGCCCGTTATTTCACTAGCCTGTAGGGCGCGTGTTACGAGAGGGCCTCGGCCTGCACCTGTTACCGCTATAACAACGGCTCCTGTAGTGCTTGAAGTTGGTTTCTGTTGGGAAGACCAATCTGAGAGAGCCTGTGCTATCGCACGCTCATACCAATCGTACTTAACCGGATCTTTTTCGAATACTTCGTATGTGACAGATTCGAGATTGTCAGCCAGAGGTTGTAGAGGTGCTTGCAAATAGTCTTGATATCCTGATCCGAATTTTTCGATCATTGTTCGTGGTGGTTGGTGCCTCTGTAGGTATCTCATATATATAAGATGAGCAGTAAGATCCTTAGTTCTAGATCCCGATTTTGCCTGATCTGTAGATTCTGCCGGCGTTGGAGGTAGCGATGCATCGGCAGAATAAATTAATGATGGAAGGCTATCCACCTTTGCTCCAGCATTGGTAGAATCCTCTAGACCTGGGATTGGACCTACATCAGAGAGAAGAAGCCACGGAGGTTGCTTTAGTCGCGTGTAGCGAGTTATCAGATTCTGGTGTGCTTTGCTAAGCACGGGATGCCCTCCTTTATTCCTTAAAAATGTCGAAGGGCTAAATTGAAGGAGCCTTAAAGGTTCAGCGAACCACCTAGATTGCAAAGCTGCGGTTGGTAATTGACGATGAAGTCCGAGAGCTATGTATTTTAACGTCAGTTGCTTCTTCTATGTTCTGAAAGCAAGTAAAACCCAATATCTGAGTTCTCAGCCTTGCAGATTTTCTAAATCTACGAACAATAAAAAGCAGGTAATAGCATTCCGTTCTTACCTACTGAAAGTCTTGGATTATATTTACAAACAGTCCGAATCAAATTCCAGGCATCCCAAGACTGGAACAACTGGACATCTGGATTCGTCTCGATCTTTTCAGGTACGTATTCTTTCCTTGCGAGTGGCAGTAAATCTCCCGTTAGACTCTTTTCTGCCTCATAACCATACATTGGTATTTGTACTGCAAATTGAACATAGCTTCCAACCGAAAGAGCTTCCTGAATAGCACGGGCGTACTTGATAAGTCCGGTATTATCTGAAGATCCACTTGGTCTAGGTCCCGGTATTATAACGTTTCCAATTCCGCAAAATGATGCATAGGCAATCTCCAGATTCAGAACTTGACGAGAGATATTAGCGATCAAAGGATCAGGGGAACATAAATCTATCCAAGGGCTAGAACAAGCAATTATTTGGGAGACAACATCTCCTGGGGCCAAATGTGTATCCTGAGGAGTTAGAGGGGGTATGATTGGGGCCGGTGAGCTTCCCCGGTAGGAGTTATTAGGAAACTGATCTGGCTCGCTAGAGAGCTGGGAGGATATGAGAAGAAGAACCCTTGAGTGAAAATATGGAGTTGTTATAGGGCTAGTTATCATGTCATACTAATTAAATTAGCATCTATCTACGGATGAGCAGGAACAGACATACTCCGGCATCTTGCGCCCGCCGCAATACAACTTCTGTGATGGGGTAAGTCCTCGCAGAGTCATGGTGACCAACATAAAATGTAGGCGTATAATCATCCACTAGCGATGATGTATCCTCTTCTATACTAGGATGCTGCTGAGAGGAAGTCATAATGGGAAGAAGTTTTCAGAAAGAAGCTAGAGATGTAATTTGTTGAGAGCAAGTCGTCTTTAGGCAGAAAGACTTGATACCTGAGGATCACTATTTGACCTGCAAAATCTGTTATTACAGAGGGTTATCTGCTAATATGTAATGTATGACGGGCCATGGTCTATTCGCCCAGGAGATCTGGACGTTTTTAATGAGAGAAGGCGGAGAATTTCTTGTGCAGGATGAACGAAAATGAGCCGAGATCCATTGGGGTTTCTACCAAAAATTCAGCCTTGTCTTTACACGTGACAAGGCTGAGAATCAACTAGTCCTCGTTTGATACCTGGAGACCCCAAAATCTTCTTTACATTATTACAGTACTGTAGTAACCAAGATTGCGGCACTGCCACACAGAGTTAACCTTGTTATGCCTCTAACTTCCATGGGCTTGAGCCGATAGCCCCAAGAAGCTGGCGACCAAAGAGCTCTTAGTTCTATTAAAGCAGCAGCTTGAATTTTCAGATGATTGCCTTGCTAGGGACTGCTATCAATTTTGAAAACCCTTTGCGCATGTCAAAACTACCGATGTTAGAAGGGGTATTATTAACCCAGCTCGGCAAGTTAGCTTTTGGTCTCCTAAGGCCTGAGGATCAACTTCCTACCGGCTACTCGTGATACATTAGCACGATTAGATGCAAAGCTAACTCCAAGCGAGGTCTAGCTTAGTCATTCACCCACAAACATTTCACAAAAATCCTCTCGAAATTCTACGATTTACGACAGCGACAAACGACAACCAGCCAACGTCCATTCCCAACCGCCAACATGACGAAGATTAACTCATGTACGTATATGGAAAATTAATCTATAAGTAGCATTATCCTAGCAACATATAAGGTTAACAATCCCTAGCTCTCCACTCCTCAAGGAGCAAGTCTCGCAAGGCTCACTTTGATGCGCCATCCAGCGTCAGGCGAACAATTATGAGCGCTCCATTGAGCAAGGAGCTTCGAGAGAAATACAATGTTTGTAAAACCTCTCTCTCTATACGTTATTTTTTCTAATTCCTTAACTAGGTCCGCTCTATCCCAATCCGAAAGGACGATGAAGTTATGGTGGTCCGAGGCTCCAACAAGGGCCGCGAGGGAAAGATCACCTCCGTGTACCGTCTCAAATACATTGTCCACATTGAGCGTGTTGTCAAGGAGAAGTCATCTGGCCAATCCGTACCTCTCGGTATCCACCCATCAAAGGTTGTTATCACCAAGCTCAAGCTCGACAAGGATCGGGAGAATATTCTAGAGCGCATCAAGGTTGGCCGGGAACTCAAGGCGAAGGCGAAGAAGGCATAAATTTAGATTTGAGTGGGTGTGAAAATCGGTCGTCATGGTTTGGGCGTGTTTGGCATGAATGATTTACATATCTGCCGGAGTCCCGGTGGACTGGTCTTGAAGACCGCTAGCGGACTGATTGTGCTAGGCATAGGGTAATTAAACAATTATGGCCATTTCACATCCTTCGTGCTTGCACGTCTGGTCCATTGTGAAATGCTCCATGGGAGGTCCTCCCGAAGCATCGAGTCGTGGTGGTTCTGATTTGCTATACTCTTGCTTTGGGAGGGTTCAACCCTCCTTACTAACATATACTCTTCTAGGATATCTATAATTGCAATGTCTTGTATCACACAAGCGCTAGATTATCTCCGCGTTAACCTCCGTTTCTGGATATCCATGGTTTTCGAGGTATACGACTAGCGCAGAGCAAATATTGAGTCGAACTTCTTTTGAAGCAGGCTTCCTCGCCTGCAGACTGTCCTCTAGATCTTGATCCGTGAAGATGAGAGTTTGATGGTGAGAAACATGATTTTGCCATGATGCCTTCCCTCCTTTCTTCCTTGGGACGTAGAAAGCCCCTTTACATGTACGGTGTTGTTGCTTCAAGCACATGGACTGGTAGCCAATCTATTTCAAATATATGGGAAATAATATTATATCATAAAACAAATAAATACAACATTATAAATATCTTTAAAACTTCTCCACGTAAGGTCTGATATCAATCTCTTGTGTAAACTGGGAACGAGGTTGGGTGTGGAGGTACCAGTATGTATCCGCAATCTAGATAGACCATCAGCACGAAACTCAAGTCTCCAAAGGTATGATGGAACTTACAGCTTCTGGATCGATCTTCCCATCAGCTACGCCACCGTTAATAGGCCAGTCCTTTGTTCTTGGGATGTTAATTACTCCATCCACAATTACGTGCGCGATATGGACACCTTGGGGACCAAATTCCCTAGCTAGACTCTGTGCTGTTGCCCTCAATGCAAACTTTCCACTTGCGAAAGCTGCCATGTTGGCACTTCCTCTAATTGATGCCGTAGCGCCAGTTGCAATCAGGGTCGGAGGAGATGGAGAAGTTGGAACAGCGTCCAGCAAGAGAGGAAGGACTTTCTGCGCGAAGAGGAAGAAGCCAGCTCTTTCAATTGGCTTAGGTTAGCTTTGTATCCTCCATAACCATTGCCTTATTTGAGTTTTGGGAGTGTATACATACCCTTGGGATTTATACCCAAGCTCAAACTCATCCTGGGTCAGCTCCAAGAATGGCTTTCTAATAAAACCACCACCAACATTGTAAACAGCAGCAGCTAATTTCTTTCCCTGGAATTCTTTCTCTATCCGTGCGAATGCATCTGAAACTGAGGAGGCAGACTGCGCATCTGCAGAAATACCGATGGCGTGGCCGCCAGCAGCCTTAATTTGAGAGACGATGGGCTCGTAGTTTTCTGGATGGCGAGCAAGCACAGCCACTGCATAAGTCTTTGCAAACTTGAGTGCAACGGATCGTCCTATATGCAATTGTCAATATTACGCCAGAAACCCAAGATCAAATGGCGGGTTATGTATAACCTACCGGTACCAGGCCCCACGCCCGAGATGATACTATAGAATTGGTTTGTTGCCATTGTGCTGTTAGAAGATGAGTAAATGGATTATTGCTTAGATGATTTGAGCTAATGGACCTAGGTTTTCACTGATCAAACGAGTTTTCGAGGACCTGAAGGGCCGATCACTACTTATACGTGGATGAGAATGTACTGGTGATTAGAAATGCTCCCGAGCTTCCCCACACGAGACTGGAATGACGATATCTAGATTTAGTAATATCTCACTGGGATGGTGTGCGTATCTCTACTATCTCCGATGGTCCATACCCGTAAAAATGATTATTAAACTTAGCATCTCTGTGACATCCGTCACCAACCCACCAATCTCGAGTATACATACAAGCAGGTGAGATAATTGCGAATCTCAAAGCAACAGGTCCCTTATCTCCTACGCAAGACGATAAGCTCCACAAGGTGTACTGTAGCTCCCGAGCCGAAGCACCAAAGGAGCTTGGTCCACTTGCCGAGCTCCATGTCATTGACGATACTTAAACCAATGTCGTGCGGTGCTGACTCTTATCCACCAAGGAAGAGCTTCAACTTCATCTAAAAACAAACCCCCCAAAACCCTTCTCCATGCTACGGTAACGGGACTTCCATTTGAAGGCGTGCTAGCACGCTCAAATCCAATAATGGTTTCTACAAGCACCCCACTCGTCAATCATGACCGTGATTCCTCACCGGCTGGTTCATTCTCCTCTTCAGCAGATTCTCCGGAACGAGTCACGAACGAAGAACGACAGAGGCAGAATGACATTATCCGATATATTTCGTTCGGCTCGGCCATACTGTCATGTCTCTGCGCCGGCTCCATCACAGCCTACTCTCTCTATGGCCATCTATTCCAAGAGCGACTGCATTATACCCAACTTCAAGTAAACATCGTTGTTATTGCCGCTGAGCTTGCGATGTATCTACCTGTCCCATTGTTTGGATATCTTTGCGATCGCATTGGCCCTGCTCCTTTATCATTCCTGGCAGGCATTTTATTTGCATTTGGATATCTTTTAGCTGGATTAAGCTACCGAAGCGGAGCCTCCAAAATCGATGGTCTGACACACGAGAGAGGATGGCCAATGGAAACTATGGTACTCGCATTTGTCATAATAGGCATGGCTACAACATGTATGTATATAAGCGCTATCACGACTTGCGCGAAGAACTTTGGGAGAGGGAAGTATAGAGGCCTAGCGTTGGCTTGTCCAATTGCAGGATTTGGCTTGAGCGGGATGTGGTTGAGTCAAGTTGGAAGCCGGATTTTCTACGAGAGAAATCGGGATGGCTCTACGGGTGATGTGGATGTGTTCAAGTTTTTCCTCTTTTTGGCAATCGCTCTGCTGGCAGCTGGATTGCTTGGAACTGTGTTGTTGAAGATTGTGGACGAGGATGAGTTAATCGATGAAGCTGTGGAGGAACTTGAGAGAAGCGGCTTGTTGGAGGACAGCGAGTTTTTCAGAAATTCCTCCCGTGGTACCGGTGGCTATGGAACTATCGAGAATGGCACTACAGGTGCAAACGAGGACGACAGCGATTTGGAAAACGCAATGGACGATGAAGAGGAAGAGAAGCGTAAAAAGACTTGGTTGTTGAACGGCGAGACGCGCAGATTTCTCAAGGATCACACGATGTGGCTTACTGCTGCAGGATTCTTTTTCGTATCCGGTAATTTCTCAAGTTAAAACCTATCTTAACAACCCAATACTAATAGTTTCTAGGTCCCGGGGAGGCTTTCATAACGAATCTGGGAACAATCATTGGCACATTATATCCACCATCATCTGGTCCCACAATTCCCACCACAGCAGCTACCCACGTTTCTGTCGTTGCTGTGACTTCGACGGTAGCTCGAATTCTGCTAGGGACACTGACGGATATCCTAGCGCCTGTATCTACCGGGCGACACTTTGCATCAGCTGCCAATTCACTTTCATCCTTACCGCCACGTACCGAGAAGAAATTCACGGTATCTCGCGTGGCTTTCCTGATTTTCTCTGGTGTTATCCTTTCTGCAGGACAGGTGATACTGGCTTCAGGCTGGGTCCAGAATCATGGAGAACGGTTCTGGGTTGTTTCTGCACTCATTGGTTCCGGCTACGGAGCTCTATTCAGCTTGACTCCTCTTGTCATTACCGTCATCTGGGGCGTAGAAAACTTTGGGACGAACTGGGGCATTGTAGCTATGGTTCCAGCACTTGGTGCTACATTATGGGGTGTTGTATATTCTAAATTCTATCAATGGGCTGCTGATCACTCTTCATACGAACGGGATGCGGGAGATGTCATGTGTTATGGAAAGGAATGCTATGCACCTACATTTTGGGGCATGGCTGTGAGCGTGTGGGTTGGATGCGCCCTTTGGTTGTGGGCTTGGAAAGGGAGAGATGGATGGAGCAAACGAGGGATTCCCATATAGGAGAATCATCTATATATTGATGCATATACGCATCCTGATAATTTTGTTCTTCTTTGCTATAAAAGCCATACTCGCTTCCTTCACCTGACTAATGTCTTGAGTCTCATTCCTATATGTGTTGTGCTTTGGGATATAGAAGTTAGGTGGTTAATTATATAGTAGATCATAGTAGATCAGTCCTCTGGAATTCATTACAAATGGTAATTAACTGGGTATCAATTCAATTTAGACTAACAAAACTGCAAGTACTCCGTACACAAAAGATACATCCATGTATTCACCCCCTGTCTTTTCTTTTCTCCATCCTTTCTAGATTTTGATATGTCAACGCTGTGCGATAACCACACTCCGCAATTCTCGGCACTAACAATACATACTCAAACTATTGCAAAGACAAATGAAATTCTAAAGTTGACAGAAGCGCCAGTCAAAAGTAGAAGGATATTAACGCTCATGGCATACCGTAGAGAGTGTCCATGTTGGTTCTCAAAATAAAAGAAACAAAGCAAATCGCTTTAGACATACATACCCTCTTCCATTACTTATTTATTTCCTGGATAATCCTGTCATAGTGAATCCCATTACACATCCATCTATACACCCCAGACATCCTATTTAGTACCGTTTCTCATACCAGTCACGGGCTTGCCACTAACTTCTCGCTCCGAAATTTGGCCAGCTAATTTTCCGAACTGCCATTCAGGAAGTACAATGCCTGTCTGCTCATTGATAGTTGACATGAGCGGCGGCAGCATCTGGTACATATTGCGAATGCTTTCTGCGCCACCCATACTAGATCCAGAGTTGCCGTTTTCGGAACCAGCTTGAGAACCAGTGTTCCAGATTGTCATCTTGGGGTTAAGGCCGCGGACAGCATCGGCATTGGCTTTGGCGAGATCTTGGTATACGCCCTTCTCGATCATGAGGTACTGAATTAGACCTGCTGGGCCACCAAAGGCTTGGGCCATGTCGCTGTAGGCATGAGCCATAGCGGATATACCAGCGGCCTCCTTTTGCTGTTTAATGAGTTGGGCTTCAGCTTCCTTTGCAGCTGCATGGTAGGATGCATCAGCTTGGATCTTCATCTTGTAAGCCTGGGCATCGGCTGCCTTTTGTTCGCTGTAGAGGGCTACTCTTGGTTAACCTTGATCAAGCATCATTTAGACGGATAGTGCATACCAGCATTTGAGCGCGCTTGCTCCTCATAGTTCTTAGCATCTGCAGCTTGTTGCTTAGATTCCCTTAGAATGGTAGCCTTGACGACATCTGACGCTCTGAGTCTCTCCAACTCAGTCTGTGCACGCTTGACTTCGACTTCTTTGCGTAATTCCTCGTCGCGGGCCTCAGTAGCTCGAGTCGCTTCGATTTGAGCAATGTTTACATCCCGATTGAAAGCTGTCTTGCGAGTTGACAATGTTGCCTCTGCCTTCGCTTTCTCACTGTCTCGCTCAGTCTTTTGGACAGCAGTCTCGGCGTTGATTTTCGCAATCTCCCGGTTCTGCTCTCCCTGGCGTTGAGCCTCTCCGACATTACCTCTGCGCTGAGCCTCAGCAACATCGATACGAGCTTGGTTGATGGCTCCTTCATGAGCTTTGCGGGAAAGGGACTCGAAATAATTAGAATTAGGTGCATCGCGAAGCTCCTTAACGTTGGCGTTGTAGATTTTCAATCCAAATTGATCCAGTTCGCTCTGAATATTTCGGAATATTCTGCGCTTGAATTCTTCTCGCTCTGTAAAGATCTCTTCCATCGTAAGGCCACTGACCAATACTCGGGTTTCACCTTCAATGATACCCTTGACGATGTTCTCGATGTGTTGCCTGCGAGAAGTCTGGTCCTTACTCTCCGCATCGGCAAGCAGCATAGCAAACTTCATGAGAGCATCGCCGCGGTCTTCGGGCTCTTCTCCTTCAGCGGCATTCGGGCCACGTCTTACTTGGCTACCGCGGTTGTTCACATCTGGACCGACAGTGAAAACGACGGGAAGGAGAAATTGGAGCTTCTCCCTTTGACAGCATTAGCTAATGCTTGCTAAGAGCAAGTCTGGGAGAGAACTTACCTCGTCATGGCCTGAAGCTGCATCGAGTAGTCCTGAGGTTGAATGCTACGAAATGTTAGTAGATAACGACAGCGTGGTGGAGATGAACGGAGATTTACTTGAAACGTTGACACTACCACTTGTGTTAGTAACTAATATGAAACAATACAAAAGCAGTGAGACTTACTCTTTGCAATGGCCAAACCCAAGCACTCTTGCAAATCTTGACAGTTGGAATACCCGCGCCAGTGATGGCCAGGTACTCTTCGGGGCTGGCGATTGTGTAGACCATCTTGTCGGTTTACTTTTTGAAGAATATGCTTTCGAGGAGTGTGGAGACGAATGTGGGAAATGTCTTGGTAGAGAAGTTCCGAGGGTTGACTTGAATTACCCTTCTCTCTCTCTCTCTCTCTCTCTTTAAATACTCTTCTGACGAAGTGATTCAGAGAGCTGAGAGGGCTGATTTGGAGGGAACCGAAGTTAGACGAAAGGCACAGCACTGTCTACAGCTTGGGTGGAAGTTCACGGGCCAACTGCAATTCGCCTTGAGATACTGAGGGCGTATTTGCTAGATGGCTTGATTAAAGTCAGAAAGTCGCCGAGTGCTTGGCTACCAACCTAGCTCCACCTGCCAGGCTGTGATATCGGCAAGCGGCACGGCTGAGGCAAATAAAATGTCTAGTATCTGAAGGCTTATGCAGTGCTGAACTGTACTGTACGTATTCAGCAACTAGTAGCAGTGAAGATGTACTTGGCAAAGAAAGGAAAAGGATGAAGAGATGGAGAGTTTGGAGACGCATTTCAAGCATTTCTCTACTTTATATAATCTGCTACCGGCAAGGAGAAAACGTCATAACTTTGTTCTCTGCCCGTAGCTCTTGCTGTACCTTCTAAAGAAAAGAGACTTACCTTGTGCCCTTACCCCGTTCAGCCATCTATGGTAGTCTAGTAATTACATTAAGGTACATGTTCCACGGCTACCGTCCCGATACGCGTGGGGTCGTTAGAATAGGGTAGATATGCTACACTTGTATGACAACCATGCATGATCATGCAAGTCCCAGAAGACGCCCCGTTTGTTAGGTATCCGTAAAGCCACGGACTGGCATGATCCAATGGCAATAAGGTCGCGAGATGGCCATGAACAACGCAGCACTGATGCCATTGGCTACTAGAACCTCGTTGTCCCGGTCTTTACGCTCTTGGTAGAATCCTTCATGTCAAAACACACTATCAGAAGACCACGATCACCCCAAGATGCGGTAGGAGGAGAGTGCCGGAGTGCAGTAAATTAGGGGGCATCCGGGGATAAGCACTACTCAGCACCCCATTGGCGGATGCTCATTAGTCATCGCTGCCAAGTGGTGGCTCAGAGGGCAGCTACCACCGACCTCCATCGTCCGGCAAGGCGCTCTGCCTCGCGCTAGGCAAGTGCTTCTGGAATCCTTCCCAAAAGCGATCGGTCCATGGCACGAAGGATCCGGGGAAAGATGTTCATCTGCCCTCTTGCAGGCAGACCGGTGATGCACTCCTTATTCCACGCCTCCCACCAGGCAACAGAAAGTAAGCGACGTCAAGAGGATAGACCGGGCCTCGAGATACTCGTGCTATCATGCTGCTGAATTGTAATGGCTTGCACAGCCTGCCCTTGCGTCCAAGGCTGTGACGTTCACTAAACCAAAACCTTATGTCCTCCAATACGTCCAGGCATGTGCCAGCGACACGGCTGTTACGGCAGACAGCTAGAGCCGCTAGAGTTCCCAACTTGGCCGTTTGATAGACAATCTGTTTGATAATCCCATTTCATATATCGAAAGCGTTATGGTGATATTGCCGTGATTATTACCCTCAGGTGAGGCTCTCTGCGTGGCGCAGGTGCACATGACCCAACCATCCAAGCTACGGTACCTACAGTCCTCTAATGGTGGTACAGTACTGTCCGACCCTCATCGCGCATACCTCGACCGAACAAAGCACATCTTACTCTTGACCGAGTATACTCTTTTGAGACCACCGCAGATGACTGTAACTTGACGTCGATTTGGACTACCGAAGCGCATCTTTCAAGACCCTTTCAGTATTACAGCATATTACCATCAATACAATCTAAAACTAAGAACTCAAATATGACCACCAAAAATCCTTCATCCATAGATACTGGAGATGAATCACTACCTCCACCCTCCTATACAGAAACCATCTCAAATCTTCCACAATCTTCCCCATCTGGCCCCTACAGCACTCAAATTACTTCCCTTCTACTGCACTTGACGAACCAAGTTGCCAGTGCCCAAACGCAGAGGAACCTTTTAAATACTGCAAGAGATTCCAAGGTTCTCTCTGCCCTCACATCCGCAATCCAATCCTACCTCTCCTCCTTTGCAGAGTCGAGCCTCCAGAAAGGAACGTTAATCCTTATCCCAGCCAGTGCGCTAAGGGATCAGAATGCAGTCCCGTGTGAACATGATTTCGCGAATCCGGCAGAGTACGATCGGGTTGTTCGCGTGAGTATTGGAGAGAAGGGGGATCTCAGCGATAACCTGTGGTTCTGGAAGGATGAAGACATGGCAAGGAGGTTGGCAGGCTATATTGCTCAGCCAAAACTAGCAGCTTTACCACCACGGCAGCCCGAACAGCAAGTGTCGCCGATGGGAAACAAGAGCAGTGGTAAGAGTTTTTGGCGTAAGAAAAGCAACTCCAAAAGTGTTGAGCGTTCTATGCCCGAGCAAGTACAGGATAAAAGGGAAACTAGAAGTGATGTGGACAAAGCTTCATTAGCAAGTGTTGGCCAGGCGGCATGGCAGTACGAGGTTGAAATGGATGTCAAGGCAGAGGAGGTGGTGTTCAGGACGGAGAACGAGCTTGGGTTATATGAGACTGAAAGAGGTTGGAGTATTTTGCTAAAGTTGAATATTTTTCTCTCGAAATAGGGATAATTCATCGAGTAATCTTCCATCTACTAAAGGTGTTTATTTTACATCCGTGACGCACCTAATGTCGAGTGAATGTATATAGCAATGGCGCCGCAAATTTATCATTACTAATACTAAAGTATTTTTAAGTCGATTATATGTAAATCGAAATTAGGATTTATTGTAAAAGAGCTGAATAGCTCCTATTTAGGAGTAATAGTTATGATATAGTTGATCCATTTGGTCTCCTTAAGGTTTAAATATTTCCATCCCTTATCTATAAGGCCAAAACTAATATTGCACGAATTGGCCAGTTAGAACACATAGAATAGGTAGCCGTANTTTTTTTGTTGCACGTCTGAAATATCCGGCGACATTTCTAGGTCGTTTTCAACCTGTTTCGAAGGCGGTTTGAAACCAGTTTGCTGGTGTTTTGCAAGCGATTCGGTGGCTAGTGGCCGGCGTTTTGGGCATGTTTCTGGGCAATTCAAGGTCCGGTTCTACGGATTCCAAAATTCTCAGATCTGCAACAAAAAATATTTTGCATGCAAAGGAACAGAATAAGGCTGCAAGAACGCCAAGGATGGTGAATTATTTTTCATTGCACGTCAGGATTTTCGAAAGGCGCTTTCCAACCGTCTGGAAGCCAGCTAAGAACCAGGTTATAGGCGGCTAGGANGGGGGGGGGTCGAGGGTATATACTACATGAGTGATTTATAAAGGTATTCAGGTCCCTTCAAGTCCCGATTTTGAAGCCTTGAATAACCCAGATTTGCAACAAAAACTTTGGCCCTCGAGGCAACCAGTGATGTTATATTGTATTTATCTGTAGCACCTTAGACAACCCAAAGACATTGATACTAGATATGTTATTATTGTTTTTCACTTCTTCACGTACCCGAACTAATTAAATTTAAATAACGATAGAGTATGGAGTTTTCAAAGGATAAAATTAGAATATAATGAAGCTCAAAGACATTTTGATAAACTACCCTTTATAGCGGGTACCTCTCTAATAATACAAGGAGTGGGATTAGCCTCGGAGCTCTACCCTTGCAGTACCTTAATTAAAGCTATTACGCACGTATGGTGACGACGGACACCAGGGTGCACAATCATCTCTGATTCCTGAGCACTGCTATGACTGCAGTTTCTCATTGTAATGGCATTAACTTCGGTAAGTAAATGTTTGATAGAGCTACTGGAACTTCTGCTAAGAGGACATGTGCAGTGGAAAACCTTCGACTTCTTCGAAGTGAGTGAGATTAGGCCCCCGGACGACGAGAGTAAGTCGTTCCTCGAAAACAACGAGATCAGCTGTGTGTGTTCTGGATCAGAGAATCTCTTCCTTGGAAGTTACGATGGCTTCGTCAGGATTCTTTCCCCTTCCTTTAAGATACTGCGCACATTTCAGGCGCACGAGACCGGAGCGATTCGACATATGAAACAGGTGGAAGGCACCTCATTGCTGGTTACAATAGCGGTACGATTTTTCTGTAACAATTTTATGTGCTGTAGCTTATGTGCTATAGGAAGACTTATCGAACGAACCGGTTCTCAAAGTCTGGGCTTTAGATAAGCCCGTCAAAAAGACTGGCCTTCCCACTTGTCAGTCGACGTTGAGTATACACAACGGGCGCAAGCAGTTCCCTGTATGGCCATCTAATCTCGAACTTTATGTTTCCCTTAAGAATAGCGGCCTAACATGTTTAGATATCTGCATTTGCAGCTCTCGACGACCTTTCGCAACTGGCTGTGGGCTTCGCAAATGGTTCAGTCACGGTCATCCGAGGAGACCTCATCCATGATCGTGGGGCAAAACAGCGCATTGTCCACGAGTCCGAAGAGCCTATTACTGGCGTCGAATTTCGAGAAGACTCTAGACTTACCACTTTATTTGTCGCAACTACATCACGAATCCTAAAACTTATCATAACTGGCCGCGGCCAAGGCCAACCGGGGCGAACAATAGAGGATGCGGGATGTGCGGTTGGGTGCATGACAGTTGACAGAAGATCAGGCGATATCGTTGTTGTCCGGGATGACGCTATCTACTACTACGAAATGGACGGCCGAGGACCCTGCTATGCTTATGATGGTCCTAAGAGTTTAGTAGAGATCTATGAGGATTATGTTGCTCTGGTCTCCCCGCCAGCGAACCTAGCAGCGAAGCCAGGTGCTGCTCGAAGATTTGGCACAACCCAAGCAGACGACTTGTTTAATACATCAACGTTTACCTTGTTAGATACGGACTTAAAATTTGTTGCGCATTCGGAATCACTAGTCTCCCAAATCAAAGATTTGTTCACAATATGGGGAGATCTTTTTACTCTTACACAAGATGGCAAGGTAAGCAGAATTCTAGCAGGTACTGGGAATAGGATTAATTTAGGTTGTAGATCTATCGATACCATGAGAAATCATTACAACAGAGACTTGAAATCTTATATCAAAGAAACCTGTTTGTCTATGCCATAAATTTGGCCCAGAAGTCTGGATTGGATGCGCAACAACAAAATGTGATTTTCCGAAAATATGCAGACTACCTCTACCAAAAAGGAGACTATGATGGTGCTATGCAACAATACTTGAAGGCAATCGACAACACAGAGCCCTCTCAAGTCATCAGAAAAGTGGGTCTACACAAGAATTTTGCGTCTAAAAATATTGACTTAAATAGTTCCTTGATACTCAACGGATACACAATCTAATAGAGTATCTTGAGGAGTTACATGAGCACCACAAAGCAACTGCAGATCACACTACGCTTCTGCTGAATTGCTATGCAAAACTGAAGGATATTGACAAACTTGAGAAGTTTATTAAGTCTCCCGGAGATCTTAAATTCGACCTTGACACTGCTATTTCTATGTGTAGACAAGGCGGTTACTACGAGCAAGCCGCATATCTCGCAACTAAGCATGGTGAACATGAGTTAGTTGTCAACATACTGATCGAAGACTCCAAGAAATACAACGAAGCTCTTCAATATATCTGTCGATTGGAGCCCGAAATTGTTAAGATTTTCGTTCCTGCGCGCGAATTATAACTAACGTGGCCTAGGCATATCCAAATTTAATGAAGTATGCCAGAGTGCTTCTAGAACACTGTCCGAAGGACAGTACCCAACTATTCATCGACTACTATACTGGACATTATCAACCAAAGAAAGAATTTATTACGACTCTTCCGGAGCCAGCACCAGAGCTGGGATATGTAGCTGGAGCTGCAAATGCTGTACAGAACCTGAAAGATCGCCTCCCACTCCCATATATAAACTCAACATCAACTCCTCCACCGGGCACATCTGTTAACGATGACCAAACCACCACTGATTCCAACTCAATAACAACGCCTAAATATACGACTCCGCAGCCAAGAAGTGCATTTTCTTCCTTTGTCGATCATCCTGACGAGTTCATTGTATTCCTCGAAGCATGCCTCAAGGAGCATGATCTCAAAGAGGGGGACAAGGTTGACCTCTATACGACCCTCTTTGAAATGTACTTACGAAAGTCAAGTGAGAAGAAAGGTGCAAATTGGGAGGAATGGGAAGCTAGAGCAAAGAAACTGATTGAAGACAATTCTATACCAATCGACACTTCAAATGTGCTACTTTTATCTCACCTTTCCAACTTCAGGGACGGCACTACTCTTGTCCATGAACAAGCTGGCCTTCGGTTTGACATATTTCGATCTTATACAGCAGCAAAAGATACTCGTGGGGCAATCAAGGCTTTACGAAAATATGGGCCTGAAGAGCCACAACTCTATCCTGCAGCCTTAGCTTACTTCACGTCTGATCAGCGCATACTAGAAGAAGCAGGTGATGAACTCGAAGCAGTGCTTAAAAAGATCGACGAAGATGGTCTTATGGCACCGCTACAAGTCATACAAACCCTAAGTTCTAATGAAGTCGCAACCATGGGAATGATCAAAGCGTACCTCCAGCAAACTATTGTGCGAGAACGAAAAGAGATTGCAACAAGCCGTCGTCTTATCCAGTCTTATCGTACTGAGACCTCAGTCAAAAGTCAAGAAATCGCAGAACTCAACACCAAGCCGCAAACATTTAATCAAACACGATGTTCATCATGTGGGTCTCCTCTCGATTTACCCACGGTTCATTTCATGTGTAAACACAGTTTTCATCAACGGTGTTTGAATGTCCAGGTTGGAGAGGATGGGGTTGTGGAAGGCGATTGCCCAACTTGTAAACAGTCGAACGATATGGTTAGAGTATTGCGGAAAGCGCAGGATGAGACTGCTGATAAGCATGACATGTTTTTAGATACCTTGGCTAATGATCCAGATAAATTCGGGATAATTAGCGATTTCTTTGGTAGAGGGGTTATGAATGTTCCAACTGTGGATTAATGTATGAAGTCTTGAAGTGAAAGAATCTTAAAACACCTTGAACTATCACAAAGCATAGATCAGTTTTTACTATTAGTAGTTTCTTGACTCTCAAAAGGGTGTCCGTTTGCTGAGTTATATGGACAACTGGCAAGATATCTCTTCCCCCAAGAAGCAAGCTGCGTAAAGAGAGATTTCATGGTAATCTCGTAAAAGTAGAGTTTAGAGAGTCAAAATGTTATGGTCTGTATGCGCTTGGGTATCAAATTGTACATTTCACAACGGTGGACTAAGATTTCTTTGATTCTGAAAGCAGACCTGCAAATAACCCTTCTAATACAATCTGACCTTCTAATACAATCTGAACTTGGCAAATAAGCCAGTAATTACGAAGGAACCCCCAATCCTCTCCCAATATTCCCCGCCATGAAAGCCCAATGAATCATAAAAATAGACGTTGCAGAGGTGCGTGTGACCGAAGAAGTTCAACAAGAGCCTGAAAGACAAGTCCCGTAGTGCTGATAATTGGAGCATCCTGACCTTGAGGACGCCCTTAATCCCAACCTACAGCTTTACAGGATATCATCCTCCATTGCAGCATCACCGTTGGCAGCTGGCTGGGCGTCTCCCGTAGCAACTGCACCGGAAGTTTCCGCTCCATTTCCAGCATTGAAATAGTCGGCCATCTCTGAATCTAGTTCCTCCGCTGTCTTCTTTGCTGGGCGAGAGTTACGGACCCGACCGCCTCGACGGCCTCCTTTACCACGAGTAGCAGCTGCATTTCCTGCAGCCTTAGTAACTGCGGCAGACTTTGGTTGAGCCTTTGGCTGACTGTTATATATGATTAGGCACGCCCCATTACTGGACAAGTCTAGACAACTTACGCAATACGTTCACTCAAAGCCTTTGGAGGAGGTATGGCAGCAGCTCGACGAGCATCAAGGATAATATCAATCTAAGAACCGACTTTAGTATCATGTTTCTAAGTCTGAAGGAGGTTACATACCTTCATTGGCCTTCCATCAACAAGTAGTCCATTGAGAGCCTCAACGGCTTTTGCGGCACCATCAGGTCGAACAAATGAGATGGTGGCAATTCCTCTGCTGACGCCTCCAGGTCCGTAAGATATCTCTACTCTTTTAATCGGTCCTACCGACTTGACGAAATATTCCTATTCGGGGAAAGGTTAGGTCAGTCATCTAATAATCGAATAAATGTATTCTTTGAACATCGACACCGAATCTCCGTAGGAAAAGATGTGAAACCGCTAAACCACGACCATCTCCAACAACATATTCCGGGTATATCACAAGTAACAGCGAGCGGGGCGGCGAGCGTTAGTAAAGTCAGCATATCGAGATCCATTTCGAGGGCAAGAATCCAGGTCATCTTGAAAATCTTTGGAAATTATAATGCCACTAAATCGTTGCAAGCCAAGAAATGTATCGATACCGTTGCTGATGATACTAATCACGATTCTTGCTGCGTCCAGGTCCGCATTCAAGAGCGCCAAGTAACAGTTGACATAGAGATCGAATCTAGTCATCGGAGTCGTACATCAATCCGTTGTCATATAAACGGACACGAGGATGAATCGTATTCTTTGAGGAATTCGATATGCTATGCTGCTTGCTCCACTGCCACGCTCGCTGATACTTGATCTGACTTTATACAGTTATATTGAATGACGGCATACATAGGTATGTCTGATACGCTCTGCCTTCAAAGATCGCCATCATCGTATAATGTCTGCGCCACATTCTTGAACAGGAGTTTGCCAGACTACCTGACGAATTTCGGCTTTATGCAAGACATATAAGCTCGACTTCAATCCATCAATGCTTAAAATAGGTGACGTAAGCATAGATGGATGAAGGAGAAATCATTGATGAGGCTCCGCATTGTATTAAACAATAACATCGCATAACGAAGGTTCGTGATCACATCGATGGAATGGAGATTCGACGCTCTTGGAATGATTCGATAAAACTCCAAAGGCTGAATGGCCTCATCGGTAACATACCTTAATCTGGGCCTCGTTCACATCTTTTGGCTACNAAAAGTGATGTTAGAAAGGTTCTGGTTTGACATGCTAGATAGAGCTTACCAAGTTGCTAACTTGAATCTTACTATCACCTGGTGCAACTGCTGGGCCAGTCGGAGTGGCCTTCACAGCAGCCTTTGCCGCCTTTGGATGCTTCTTGACACCTCCAACTGGGGCAGCAGCGGCAGTAGTTCCCGCCTTTGGGACACGACGAGTGCGACGGGTGCCTCTACCTCGAGTGGCAGAACGGCGTTGAGAGGAGAGGATCTCATCAAGAGACTGATCAAGTTTTCCAGACATATTTACGGGCTGCTTGGACGTGGTTGATTTAAGCTTGAGAATCAGCAATAGGTGGCAGCCAAAGTGGTCGATGAAGATGATCAACGTCCAAGGAGCGGTAGATGTAAAGATTTGTAGATGGCTTTGAAAGGATGGTCTTTGTCGCAGATTTACCTGAAACGAGGCTGTGTAGGCAGACGCGATCAAGTGGCAAGTTGAGGCTCCTCAGTTAGAGAAGATCGATATTATGAATTATGCAGCTTTTGGTGTTGAAAGAGAAGGTTTGTATCGAAATTTGAATGAAGTTGTGGTGGAGGCAAATAGAAGTGAAGTTGTTTGATGATATTCTAGGGGATGGAGAATGGAAACACGACAAAAGGAAGTCGCGGTTTGAAAAGGCGCTAAGCCGATTTGCCTCGCATTTCAATCACGTGATTCATTAATTGTCTTGGCACATGAACCACATACTTTTGTTAAAAGCAACATGACAACTTTATTGTTTTATATTCTGAACTAACTAGGGTCTAGCAAAGCCGCAAAATAATTGTGATTATGCTAGAGAGCATATGAGTTTCCCAGTGGCCCCTTATCCACTGATCATTCAGCGCAACAGTGCAAATTCATTGCACAATCTATTACCAGACACATATCATAGAACTTGAGATAATAGTCCTATCGAAATTTTGCTCACAAAACGCCAAAGAAAAATGAGATGTATCTAGTATTTATATTTCCTTTTACACAGCATCTCAATTGTCCGCCAGCCTATTCCTACTCTCTCACGGCTCAGTCATTTGAATAAACATCGCCAGGCTTATCTTGCTGTATTTGTATTCTTCGTGTCCGCTGGTAGGTTTGATGTAGTAGTCTTGGTATCTGATTGTGTTTCCTCAATGGCATTAACTTCTAGGAAGTGGTATAGGATGATGAGAAGCATGGCAGCTGAGCCAAGGAAGACTGCAAGCCGGTATAGGTCATCGTCGGATATCATTTTGCTAAGAAGCAACCAAGTCGCACAGAAAGAAGTTCAGATATGGTTCCGTTCTCAAAGTAAAGCCACGTAGTCGATGCAAGGTAGGATTTGTCTAATAGCCTGCTAACAATTGGAATTAGAAACATAACGAATACAGTGTTAAACTTTGATATTCTGCGTACCTACTGATCAGCCTAGGATAGTTGAAAGAACGTGGAATGGAAAGGCGATCTCGTCGTGATTATCTTCGCCAGTCTTCTTCTTTCATAAGGCCAGCTTGAAGCTCGCGGCCCCAGAGCTTCTAGCTGCGGACGCGCACGTCCCTAGCGTCGCTTATGATCCAATTATTTACGTTGTGGCTTACCCCCACCAAATCCTAAAGTCACTGTATATTTTGCCATGAATTTGGAGACTTCTTCAGCGTCATTATTCAAGCACCTCCGGGCGCTCGCCACACAGTCATTTCTGATCATACAAGCTTCTTCAATTACTCTTTTATTGTGAACCACATTATCATTCAATAAGCCATCTTGATCTGATAACACTGGTTAGACCACTGCAACAATGCCACCAAAGAAGGTCGATAAAGTCGCGGGGGGCAAGAAGCCCTCCGCAACGAAGATTGTTGAGGACAAAACCTTTGGTATGAAGAACAAAAAGGGAGCACAGTCGCAGAAGATGATTGCCCAGTTAACCCAGTCAGCTAAGGCTGGTGGTTCCGCAGAGGAGAAAAAGAAGGCGGCAGAGAAGGCGCAACGCGAGAGGGAAAAGGCTGCAGCCGAGGCAGCAAGAAAAGAAGCTGCCGATCTTTTTAAACCAGTGCAAATTCAGAAGGTTCCATTTGGGGTCGATCCCAAAACTGTCCTATGCCAATTTTACAAGAAGGGACACTGTGAGAAGGGCAAAAAGTGCAAGTTCTCTCATGATTTAAGCGTTGAGCGGAAGACGGAGAAGAAAGATTTGTATCAGGATACGAGAGAAGAAGAGGAGGCGAAGAAGAGAGCGGAGACCTCTGATGATTGGGACGAGGAAAAGCTGAGGTCTGTTGTGCTGTCCAAAAAGGGTAACCAAAGGTCAACAACGGACAAGGTATGCAAATACTTTATCGAGGCTATCGAGGAAGGCAAATACGGTTGGTTCTGGGTATGTCCAAATGGAGGAGATAAATGCATGTACCAGCACAAGTTACCTCCTGGGTCCGTGTTCCTGCCCCAAGTTAACCTATGGTAGTGTGCTGACTGTTTAGATTCGTGCTGAAAACCAAAGATCAACGTGCGGCAGAGAAAGCCTTGCTAGACAAGTCACCTTTGAAGACTTTGACTCTCGAGGATTTCTTAGAATCCGAGCGTCATAAGCTGACAGGAAAACTAACCCCTGTCACACCTGAAACCTTTGCGAAGTGGAAAGCAGAGCGAATGGACAAGAAGGCTGCCGAAGAAGAAGCTCGCCTTGCGAAGGAGGCTACCGGTCGTGCTCTGTTCGAGAAGGGCGACTGGAATGTAAGTGGGGATGAAGATGATGAAGGGGATGATGATGCCTGGAACATGGAGAAGTTACGACAAGAAACAGAAGCTCTACTGGAGAAAAAGGAAGCTGAACGGATAGCGGGTTACGGTCAAGGACCAACTGTGAACGCAGATAATGATGGTCCTGGCGATGTTGCTCCAAGCATCAATGGCGAAGAAGGGAATGAAGAAACCTCATAAGATGTTGTCTACATACATCTTTCATATATATGTAACGTTTTTTGGTGTTAGCGCTATTGGGAAATGGGAACGGTCTGCATCACAGCATTATTATCTATACCTAGCAAATGGTATAAAACTATCTTTGCTCGAGGTTAATGAATGATACTCTAGCTTTAAATAAAGTGCGATAGTATGAATTACAGTGACTACCTTCGTTTATTTTAATAAATTAGGGCAAGGCACGCACTATGATACAGTTCTAGCATATGTTCTTGCGAATTATTCTCACGAAGATCAAAGTTTACTAAAGAGTGATTCAAAAAATAGCCACTTCAAATATCAGAATCCATTTATAAATGTAAAACCTTGATTCTTAGAATCGTCAACCTTGGATTTGTTCGCTAATCCTGGTCTAGTTTAGAAAATGTGGCAGTTATACAGACACATGTTATACAGAATGGATTTCTCTAAGGACCACTTACTAATTTGAGTTAAGCTAGATGACTCAGTACGGATATAAGTCAATATGATTAAAAAGATAAACGTATGCTGATTCGAGAACCTCTATCAGACCATACAGATTTACCCTGTTCTGAGTTTTTACAATCTTACGAAGCAACCATAACATATCGAACAACTCCCGGTGGTACAAGGAACAATCGTCTTAACCTAATCTCTAGCTGTAGAAAGGGGATTCATTATAGAGGTATTACACAAAGTCGAAGGCCGATATCTGCCAAACAGCTACCTTGAAAAACGAGGGAAATTCGTGCTCGAGGCTTTTCTGCAAGTCATGGATATCGTTATGCATAAAACTTTGAACTTCCAAACGGATCCATTAATTGAATGCCGATTACACGCCTTTTTTGACCTTGCGA
Organism: Scytalidium lignicola; assembly: GCA_002812745.2. Taxonomy (NCBI): domain Eukaryota; kingdom Fungi; phylum Ascomycota; class Leotiomycetes; genus Scytalidium; species Scytalidium lignicola. Next base: position 106,677 of record NCSJ02000019.1, read on the forward strand.
GCCCTTTAAACACCGAACCGCACCTTGGAAATAGTCTTTACTCGAATCCTATTTCTATGCGACTTCCTCGATCTTAGAGCTTCCCTTGGCTTCTGTTTTGCTTCCCTTTTCCTCCTCGAGTTCAGGCATTTCCTCATCGCCCTCTTCCTCATCCTCATCATCACTGCTTGCTTCGCCGGCATTTCCAGCTCCTCCGCCAAGCTTCGAGAAGTCGATACCGCCAAAGTCACCTCCGCCACCCATCATTGAACTCATGTCTAGGGGAGAAAATTATGTTAGCAAACAACTATCCTAGGAAAGAAAATCAACTAACCACCCATGCCAGGCATACCTCCTATCAAAATGTTAGCCATTGTTCTGCTATTTGTTGCTTGTGGATCACACGATTACTTACCCATACCTCCTAGGTTTCCAAGATCATCCTCTGGTGCCTCATCTTGTTCATCCTCATCCACCCACTTGTCGAAATCAGTCTTCAAAAAGTGGACCTTCTTTGCATCCTTCAGTAGACGTGGCCAAAATTCAGCCTTAGGCTCCTTCTTTCTCAGAACAATCTCGATGTTCTTAGCAGAGTGGTTGATTTTGCTCTCCTTGGGGTCGATTTCGGCGTAGAATTCAAGGTCGACATGGTAAGTACGCTTTAGAGACTCAGAGTGACCGGTGAAAGCCAGAGAGCCCTCCTTAAGGTCGAGCTTGAGTTTAGAGGGCTGCACGTCTGGTACAGAGATCGTCAAGTAGATGAAGTTCTTTGCAGGTTCAGAATCGGAGGATCTTTGAGCCCAGAGAACTGTTTAAAGAGTGAGTAAAAGCTCGCAAATATTGTTTTACGCTGCTTTCAAGGAGAGAGATAACACCACCAGAAACGAAGGCATAAATAGGCAGGCTACTTAGCTGCACTTGACTCGGAGACTTGATTGAGAGAGGCGGGGTATACCTTCTGGAGTTGCTGGAGCGGTAGACATTGTGATGACGATTTAGTGATCCAAATAAATTTGGAAATTAGGTCGTAAGAAGAAAGTATATGAAGTCAGCTATAATGTTTTGTACGAACGAGGTGAGGTTTATGAAGGAAGAATTGACGAAGCGCTGCTTGTAGCTCTCTGGGTTGGTCGGTGCGCAGGCCGAGACGAGGCTGGAAGATGGAACCCTTACGAAATAGACAGAAGAACAAGGGTTCTTCGTGCTCAGGGGGGCCGAAAACGGCATATTCTGAAGATTTTGGAAACCCAGCATGCTTGCACGATTATATTCTCCTCATTGATTTCTTTTATTTACTGTTCGCCCATGTGAAATATCTATCGTTGTCGTCTCAATGCATTGCTTCCCCCCTTCTGCCCCACGTTTGTATGGCGGCTTGTGCGAACCCTCTCCGTTCTCCAACGTCACTGGCCCAAGCGCTCATGATTACTGTTACAGTACTGAACCGGTGGCCAAGCGACAACGTCCCTCTCAGCATCACAAAGCCACCAGGACGTCCATACCAGCCGGGTGGTCTTCGTCAGATAGAGGTTGAGATCGAGAGTCTGTTTTAACCTACGGCAGATAATTCTGTAACTCTTCTACCCATCATTGACTCGTCATGGAAACCTTTAAATCAGTATTCTGGAAGCCTGATCCCCAGGCTCAGGTCCGTAAACCGTCTATTCATATGGTAGAAGTCATCTTTACTAACGCCCAGAATAGGTGAGGAAATGCAATCAATTAATGCGCCAAAATATCCGCAAGCTGGACCGAGACATAGCACAGCTGAAAGTGGTTGAAAATAAAACCAAAACCCTAATCATAAATGCCTCGAAACGAGCACAACGCAACCCCTCACAAGCCAAACAAGCTGCTCAGGAAACCCGCATCTTTGCCCGAGAACTTATTCGCACACGAAAAGCATCCGACCGACTTGTAACTTCCAAAGCGCAACTTAATAGTGTAGCGCTGCAAGTCCAAGAGGCATTCGCGGTGCGCAAAATAGAGGGTAGCATCCGGTCGAGTGTGGGGATCATGAAGGATGTGAATACCCTTGTTAGGTTACCTGAGCTGACAGGTACGATGCGAGAGTTGAGTCAAGAGCTCATGAAGGCTGGCATTATTGAGGAGATGGTGTCCGACAGCTTACCAACCGATCTGGAAGAGGCGGAGGATGAAGAAGAAGTTGAATCGGAGGTTGATAAGGTGCTTGGGGAAATCCTACAGGATAGGATGGGGAAGGTTGCTGCTACACCAGTGCACCCAACTCCTCAGGTACCGGTTGCAGAAGAAGAAGACGAAGAAGATTCAGAGGCCATGCTAGATCAAATGCGGGGTCGTCTCGAAGCCCTCAAGAGCTGAGTTGCTTCAGATGCTTGTCTACAACTATCGTGTACGGTGCTATTTTCAGTTATTTCTAGCCTAGAGACTTTCGGTTTGGCGTTAGATGGATTTCATGGGAGTTTTGAGTTCCAGACCTTGCCCAGGAATATAATTTCAAGTTCTGTTCTAGTCAATATTAATTCATTTTTGGTGATGCTTGATTACTACTAAGCCTAAACCTCAACTTTTAGTACAAGAAATGCTTACCTACCATACTTTCACTTAATCACAGAAATGCCTCCAACAGTAAAGAAGCTAAATGATGCGATTTATATCTATATTGTACTAGGCGTTGGGTGATTACAAATGACCTAACCCTTTCTAAACCTCTATCTTCAATCAGTAAACAAGTATTCTCCGCCCGTTGCCCCAAAACCAAGACATATTGATAGAAACTCCCAATGCCTCTCAAAATACTACAAATAGTAGCAGAAGTTATCGGATCGGATCTACGTAGATCCGCCAAGACCTGAGTTAATTTAGAATACAATCGTATCCTCATGCTCATAATCCATACGCGTACATTGGCCGATTAACTTTTGGCAATGCCTCGCACGGGTTTTAAATGATGGAATATACACATCCGAATAATACGCCTAGCTTTTGACACCCTCGATCAAGTCCTGTTCGATTCATCTCTAATTTCGACAGTAGCAGCTCACCATTGAGTTCACAACTGAGGGACGTGTTGCACGTGATACTGCCTTTTCTGGAATGTGGAGCATTATAAAAAAGTTAAGGCGTGAGATCTTGCTGCATTGTTGATAAAAAAAAAATCCTAAACATCAAGGGTTTGGGTAATATAGAGGTAGACTTAAGGTGTTCGCTTCTCAGACATTCGAGTCGGAATAAGAGAGACGGGAGTGTGAAGTCTCATCAAAAGGGAGTTTTAACCCAAACCTGCGCGGATGGTCAAGGAATCGATTGGATGGTAGAATCAACGGCTCATCAGGCATATACAGCAGCTAAATATTCTTCCTATCCTGGGCTCTTCTGGGAATTTATTGTCAATCTTGACTCGATATCTCGTTGCTCTCAATACCACAGCAAATGACTTGTCATGTCAGGAAAAATCTTCATTGACTGAGCCACCTGGCACAAATCCGTTTAGAGACTCGGTGCATTCAAGCGTCTAGTTCCAAGGTCTTGAGAAAAAAAGTAACTGCTTCAACATGTCGGTGAGATCAAATTCGCAAGTTAACAGAGCTTTTCCTCAACAAAATGGCCTCTCGACACCTGGGTCAGTCTCAAGGGTGGCTGTGGTTCTCGAGAGCGAATCCCGGCAAAGATTAGGTCGTCCCACCCAAAGCTCTGGATCAGACTCAGGTGTGCAGTCAACAGTCAAGCGCGGCCGGCCCAGAAAACTGTTAAACGTTATAGATGGAGTCAGTCTACCTGTGCATGGTGGTCGACCGCGAAGCGTCTCCCGGAATACAAATAAGGCGGAACAACCGCCGAAGAAGCGCGGTAGACCATTCTCTAAACCCCAACCAGACAATGCCAAGGAACAGGTCAAGAACAAACGGGGAAGACGAACCACCCAGAAAGGAGAGAAGGATGAAAAAGCCGTTCCAAAGAAGCGTGGCCGCCAGCCATCAAAGCTCTCAAAGTTGATGGGGGTTCAATTAGCGGAGCCAAAATACATCCCTTTCCTATGTGAATGGAAGGGCTGTGTGGCTGAACTTCAGAATCTAGATACATTACGACGACATATAAACGTGGTTCACGGTAAAAAGCAGGATTCTGAGCTATATTGTTGCTTGTGGGGTAAATGCGGTAAACAGCCTGATCGCAAGTCAGAAGATGAGAGCAACCCAGGTATTATGGAAGAGAATGAATTCTGGACTGAAGATGATTGGAAGGAGCATGTTAATGCTGAGCATCTTATTCCATTTGCATGGCATATGGGGGATGGACCTAAGGGAACATCTTTTGGTAAGTTTTTCTATTTTCGTAATATATCTTAGTATTCCTGTAGATGAGAGGCAAGACTATACGATATTAGGAGAAGATGCTAATAGGAAGTAATAGGTGATACCGCAACTCTTCGAGAAGAGAAATCTTTGCGGTGGTTATTAGATTCAGAAGGGTGTCAAGTTACACCGTCAGTCAAAGGCCAGCTTATTGAAGAAGGCGACGCAAGAGAGAACAACCGGATGCGATTTGTATGGAAGAGGGTGGGAGTGGACTATATTCTTATACCTCGGGAGCCTGATGAAGCTACAGTTGGATAGCGACATGTGGGCATTGAATGAAGTATAAAATGGATGATGAATGGGCAAAAATGGCCGAAACACTAATCATGGTAGTTATCTTGATAGGTTTAGTTTTAGGTTAGTCGATAAGGAGGATGAAGGAAACGACTATTAAAATACAGGCATAGGTGCAAAAGCGCAATAGCGTATCCATATGTTCCTGCTGATAGTCATGAGTGTACTATGATGCATTCTGATGGCTGAAATAGCCTTGGAAGTTATTTGACTTGGAAAACGTAGAGAATCACGAGTGTCTCAGAGGGTAAGGTCAAAAATCACAGTGATCTCCATTTTTGTTATTGTTAACTTTGCTTTTTGTTAAGTTCGTCGGTGAGAGACGCGAGCTTCTGTGGAGTCTCCCTTCTTCACCAGGTAAACAAAGTCCTTCAGCCCTCAGCCCTCACACTGTCACACATTCACTCACCACCAAAAATATTGATGCTGATGTCAGGTACAGGCCATAGAAAGAATTTTGCAAAAAATTATTACTTTCGTTATTGTAGCCTTGGATATAACAATGCTTAATCTGCTCTTTTCTCGTACGACTGGAGGATTTACGTGGATGGTTTCCGCTGCCAGGAAGTGCAGGCAAGTCTTGGCCTGCATCAATACGAAGAGAGAATCCCGAAGCTTAGGGCTTTGTTGGTAGCGGATCATCCCCAGAACTTATTTTCCTTGCCTGACGCGAGAAGGGGACCTGGCACTTCCTGCAATAATTCTGCAGGATGTATAGTCATGGTGGGAATGTTGGACCGATGGGTTACTAAATACAATACCAGTTTCCGTAAGTTATCTTAATATCTCCTGGGCAAGTCTTTTGATACCGGGCTATTCGCAACAACGGCAACTAAGCAGCATCTCGTGACTGTATAGGAGTATGTTCAGTTCTCCTCATGCAATGTTGGCGGGAGATTCATAGTGTACAAAGGAGTCTGATAAGAAATATGGACAGGAAGTTTCACATTAAGTGAATGAATTAAGAAGACCAATTGGTCCACCGAAGTTCAGTTAGAGAGGTGTCAGTGTACATAAGTACCGATGATTTTACCGCAGGCATTCTATTTTGCTCTGTTCCACTTACGGCGTCTCGGATAACCTCAGTCAGGTCTTTCCCTAGGTTAATTAGTTTCCTGTAGCTTGACGTGAGGGTGGAGTTGGCTACGTGATACTGCATACCTTCGCCAAAGCCCAAATGATACTGTACCGTCATTTTAGAGTGTGGTTGCAGTGAGCGTGGCTGATAGCCTAGCTCTCTTGAACAACATTACGAGTTACGGCGTTGTGTGTCCCAGTACAATAATCATTACTCTCCTCCTAACAGCACTTTCTGTACTCAAGGGGCTCGAATACGGAAAGCAATCATTCCACGAGCTGGTCTCCCGACCCGGCATCAGTGTTATGGTGTAGCACAGTAAAGTAACAATTACAGACGCATCCCAAGCGGAAGGCCGTACCCTCCCACGCCTCCGTAAAGCCCCAAAGGTTCCCGCCGAGTGATCAGCAATCTAGGCGTCTTTAGGTGCTTTAGGTGCTGATCCTCAGCTTACGGTGAGTAGTAGTTCAGGGCTCAGGTCTCAGAACAAATCCCTCGTGTATATGCGAGTAATCGGCGACAAGATCTCGGTGGATATGAAAGTTACCTCAAGGGAATTCGAAAGCCGCTGTGATTGCCTCCACAGCATACACGTGTATTGGTAGCTTTCGATGAGGCCGCGCAAGATTTGTGTAATCTGGTGCCTTGTTGTTGGGTCTCTTGATGCCTCCATCATCATTTTCTTTATAGGACTATATAGACCGTGTGTTATGTTCCGTGCGCGCTGGACCACGGGCAGAAAGTCGTCATCTCAACATTTTCTTGTCTTTGATTTTCTATTCAGGTGCAAGCTTGGCTCGTGGATGCGGTTTAAGTTGCTGGTAGCCAATGATCCTAACAATAGTCATCAATCAACCATTAGCCCTGCGAATCCTCTGTCTTGCAGCTCGTATCAATGGAGACAAGCATATAGATAGACACAATTTTGCTGCCGGGTCAGAGTAGGACGCATTGATTCTTGTTACACAGCTGCCTGGCCCACGCAGCTGCGAAGATGCTTCGATTTCTGCATCTGTGTCTGTTCCTCAAATCCATTTGGGCTAACCAGATTGACTGTGTGCACAGTCCTGAAGGCAATCGATAAGGTAATTACGGCTGTCATTGACAGCATGATGAATATGGTCCCTGAAAAGGGGGAGGAAGCCCTGGTACATCGGATCTATTTTCAGGGCAACCGGGGCGGGACTCTACTTGGAGAGGAGAGTCCTCTCCTGCAATTATCATTCCTGCACCACAACAACACAGCAACAACAACAACAACAACAACAACACACTGCAGCACACTTGTATGCACGTCCATTCCAACTTCTGTACAGACCCGTGCTTTACTCCAATGAGCCCTCCATTCAATAGCCCAGCCACGCTCCGAAAGCGTGTCCCCGGCACACATCGTCTCTTCACGAGGCTTGAGATCAGCGTATAGTCTCCAAGTCCCACTCAGGCGGCATTGCAAGCCCTGTCATCTCAACTTCGTCCATCCATGATCGAGCCTCTCTCTACGTGCTTCGATTAGGCCTCAAACAACTCCATGATTAGTCTCCGGCTTCGTGCATGGGAATTAGCAAAAAAACAAAACAAAAAAGATACTAACGGCATAGAATGCGATGCCCAAAATCCACCATCATCCTCCCGCCAGGATGCCCCTCAGGGGGGTATCGTGTGCTTGGCGTACAACATCCCTACCCGCATCTGCTTTTCTGCAAGCCAGACACCTGAATCCTCGCTGTAGGGCTCACCTGAAGGTCATGGTACATCTTATTCTTCTTTCGCTCCTTCTTATCGGGGGGTTCACCTTTCTCTCTCTTCCAGAGGCTCAAGACGGTGTACTTCACTATCTGCCTGTCGTTCTTTTTGTGTTTCTTCTGAAGCAAATTTAATTTGCCTTCTCCTTCATTATGGCGCCTTCAATCGTTCAGGCCGCCTTCTCTGCACTGTTGCTAGTGCATGGTTCTGCTTGGGCTTCACCTGAAGTGTCTGTTATCGAAAAGCGCGCTCTTGTACCGCCTTCGACTCTTCCAGGCAAATGGAAATACTATGGATGTTACTCCGATCCGGGCCCTCGAACCCTCAGCGGCTCCTCGTTTGCTGGAACTACTATGACGGACGAGTCCTGCGTAGCTTACTGTGCAAACTTAGGCTACATTTATGCTGGAACGGAATATTCGCAGGAATGCTGTGTGTAGAGATGAAGTCTCCTCCTGATCTCCTCTCTTTCCTAGTTAAGATTTACTGACCTTGTCTCTTTGCTCGATATAGACTGTGGCAATACTATTGCAACTACAGGAGCTGTTGCCGCTGTTCGAGACTGCAGCTCGTCATGCGCTGCAAACGCCACCCAGCCCTGTGGTGGTTCAAATAGGATTTCAGTATTCTGGAGCGGGACAGCCCCGACTGCGGGGCCTACAACCAACCAGGAAGCACTAGGATACGGTTTCTATGGGTGCTACACGTGCGTACCTTCTCATGATATCTTGATCAGTGTAGATCCATTCTTTTAGAGGTCTTCTTCTAACAGCACAATTGCAGAGAAGGAATCAATGGTCGTGCTCTGGCCACAGGAACCGACGTTGTAGGCGGTGCAGCTTCTATGTCCGTTCAGGCTTGTGTAACGGCTTGCTCATCTGGAGATTTTACTTTTGCTGGTGTTGAATATGCTCAGGAATGCTGTATGTCTCCATGGAAATGCAAGACTTTTCCGTCTCTAGTAATTCTAACTTATAAAAAGATTGTGGAAATGCCATATCAAACCAAGCTATATTGGCACCTGAAGGAGTGTCAGGGTGCAACATGCTCTGTGCTGGTAATTCCTCAGAGTATTGTGGTGCGGGAAACCGTTTGGATATTTACAGGCTTGGCTACTCGGGCTCCTCATCAACTATCACGGTCAGGAGTTCCACGAAAGCCACTACAACAACTTCCGTGACCCTGAGAACAGCCACCACTACAAAACCCTCCTCCATTATCAAGATCATCTCGACGACCACAAGTGCCACCAGTGCAGCTTCCACTGTTGATCTCCCGAATGGATGGAAGTATGCAGGCTGCTACACAGAGGGGGCTAATGGCAGAGCGCTAACCAACCAACAACCAGGTGGGAACACTAATACGATTGAAAGCTGTATTGCTACCTGCATTGGTCTGAGCTATTCTGTTGCTGGTCTAGAGTACTCTTCTCAGTGCTTCTGTGACGACTATGTGTATAATGGTGCCGCTCTCACTTCAAAATCCAACTGTAACATGCCTTGTGCTGGTAATTCCAGCGAGATGTGCGGTGCTGGAGATATTCTTAGCATCTACTACACTGGGACTCTCACGGTCTATCAGCCACCTACAGCCCAGAAAACTGGGCTACCAGGATCGTGGACATACCAAGGTTGTTATATCGACAACGTTAACGACAACCATGCTCTATTTTGGCAGAATATCTTAACCAACAATAACACCGCAACCAGCTGTCTTAATCTTTGTGCCGAATATGGTTATATGGCTGCTGGCGTTGAGTATGGTGATGAGTGCTATTGTGGTGATTCTTCTGCTTTGATTGCGTCTGGATCCACTAAAGCTGCAGAGACCGATTGCCAAGTGCCATGCTCCGGTGATAACAACTACTATTGTGGAGGCGAAAGTCGGTTGTCTTTGTACTACTGGACGGGTACACCTCTCTACGTATGGCACAAACCAACTGACTACACTGCCGGCTCTTACACATTTCTTATTGGTGGCGTTGTCGTTCCTCTGGTGACTACAACTGGTATCAATGGTAAAGTTACTTTCATGGAGAAGTTTGGAACTGGTGCACCGAACACCACTGGTGCGTACGAACTTGATCTTGCTCAACTTAGCAATTTCACAGGAGCATGGCGGCCAATGCATGTCAAGAGTGACATCTTCTGTTCGGCTTCAATTACACTGCCAGACAAAGTTGGAAGACAGCTCAACATCGGAGGATGGGCTGGTGCATCGACTTATGGTGTCCGAATTTACTGGCCGGATGGAACACCAGGTGTCTGGGGTGTTAATGACTGGCAAGAAAATTACCAGGAACTGGCACTCCTTGAAGGACGCTGGTATCCCTCTGCTATGGTTATGACGAATGGCTCTGTTCTTGTTATAGGTGGTGAGGTTGGCTCAAACAGCGCCCCAAGCCCTTCGTGCGAAATCCTTCCTCGGCCAGCAGGAGGATATTCCAAGTACCTCGAGTGGCTTGAACGTACCGATCCTAACAACTTGTACCCTTACCTATTTGTCTTGCCATCTGGTGGGATTCTTGTGATATACTATAACGAGGCTCGAATTCTAGATGAATCCACCTTCGACACGAACAGAACTCTACCTAACCTCCCTGGTTCGGTCAACAACTATCTTGCCGGTCGTACATATCCCCTCGAAGGCACTGCGGTTTTACTCCCGCAATATCCTCCTTATACTAATCCGGTGACAGTCTTAGTCTGTGGTGGTTCTGCAAATGGAAATGCTGAGGCTATCGACAACTGTGTATCAACACAACCTGAGGTTGCAAAACCTGTTTGGACGATCGAGCGCATGCCTTCACAACGTGTCATGTCATGTATGTGTGCTCTACCTGACGGAACATATCTGATTCTTAATGGGGCCACGGCTGGTGTTGCAGGTTTTGGTCTTGCCACTGGTCCCAACCTTGGAGCTGTTCTCTACGATCCTAGCAGGCCGGTTAACCAACGCATGACCATTATGGCCAATACCATCGTCGCACGCCTCTACCACTCTGAGGCAATGCTTCTTCAAGATGGACGTGTCCTAGTCTCAGGTTCTGATCCAGAGGATGGAGTTCATCCTGAGGAATACCGTGTAGAGGTCTTCAGCCCACCATATACGCTGAACGGCAAGACACCACCTTCATTCACCATAAGTAATAAGGATTGGGCATATGGAGCAACTATAACGCTTAGCAACATCAAGATTCCCTCGGGTAATCTCACTGCAGTTCGAGTCTCCATGGTTGCAGCCGTTTCATCCACCCATGGTAACTCTATGGGCCAGCGAACATTATTCTTGACTGTGAACAGCTGCACTGGCCCTGCAACTGGTGCCACTTGCACCGTCACCGCGCCACCAAAGGTTCATGTTGCACCTCCTGGGTGGTATCAGATCTTCGTCCTCGATGGACCGACACCAGGTGATTCGCACTGGGTCCGTATCGGCGGCTCAATTGCTGATGCGGCTGGACTGGGTAACTGGCCTGCATTCCCTGATTTCACTACACCAGGTCTTGGACCTGTTGAAGCTGGCACAGGTAACTAAATTAACGGGTTTGGGGGTAGCTGTTTCAAAATTTCATACAATATCTGAAGTATTTAAATACAGATATAAGACGGTTGGTTATGATCAAAATTGGGAGTCTTTAATAAAAGTGAGGCCAGAAAGCTGCCTTCACGGGTCATGGGTATCAGTTTGGTTTACTTGCAACACTGCACTAATTTTTTAGTTGCTATTTTAATAGATAGATATATGAGGCTGATAATCAGGTAGTCTCTTAATGAAGAAAAATTAGAAACATGCTTATACACTAGAGAGAATAGATTTTGATTGACGTGTTTCATTTATTAGTAGACTTTAGTCTAACTATGAATAAAGGCACCTTTTACCTAGCGTTGATGCCAGACTGATCTGTGGCTTCTACGGGTCCATATTGCTTGAGTTTGTTGAAATAATACCGCTTTCACGCAATATTCCCGATGTAAAGCATTTGTATCAAATAGCACAAAGCCTGATGCTCCACGCTCCACCGTCCTTCAGTATCGCATGCAGTATAGATCAACTCTCCAACCAGGTCTGACATAGAAGATAATCAACCCGTAAAACCAACTCAGGAATGGAGAGGGTCAATTCTTGGCTCAGATGAAACTGTCTCGCACAAGAGAGAGTTCTTATTCCTCGAAGGAAAGGGCTTAAGTCTCAAACAAAATCATCCCAAACTCGGCCAAGCACCTTCCCTTTACCATCAAACTTCACCCCCTCCCTCCTCAACAGTTCTCTCTTCTTCCCGTCATTCAAGCCTTCCTTTCCACCGCGTCCCCAGCTGCCTTGGAAGCCGCCAATCCGGCCATCGCTTGCTAGCATCCTGTGGCATGGCACCTGGGGCGCAAAGGGATTGTTCCTCATCACGTTACCTATGGCGCGGGGCGATGAAGACAGGTGCTTTGCCATGGCGGCATAGGTTGTGAACTGGCCGCGTGGAACTTGGCAGAGGAGGGTGAGGACGCGCTTTTGGAAGGCGGTTTTGTGCGAGAGGGCGATTTTTTTTAGGTATGGTGTTAGGTCTTCCGGGACGTTGGGTATGGGCTTTTGTTTGGTATCTGTGTCGGTCACCGTGCCTGTAGCTGTAGCTGTGGTGTTGGTTTGGACCCGCTGTGGGGGGTCAAAATATTTGGAAATCAGTGACATAATTAGTATGTTTGGCTAATTATATGAAACGTGAATCCAATGGTCTTTTTATGATTTGTTTTTTTTTTCTTTTGTATTGAAGTAGGTTGATATATGCGACTCAGGTTCAATGGACGTCTTGGAAGTCAAAAGCTCTGTGATCGTGATATGCTTGAGTCATGACCTGAAAGATAATTGATGTCGTGGGTGAAGAAGGGTGTGAGGAGCTCTGGAACGTCAAAATCAACTGTAGAAAATCACCAGTTACTGTACTTGAAATAGCTTGACAAAAACTCTGTATGTATACAAATGTAATTATTAATGCTGTAGTATCTCGCGTCACGCCCTTCCCCTCCCAATCGCGTAATCACATGACCGCTTCGGTTAGTTGGGAAATGGGCAGAGACACATGACATGTAGGTTAATAAGTTGAAATAAGGCGTTCTGAATTTTGGCTGTAATGGTCATAATTCGAGAAGGCCTCACCATCTCGCAAAAACCTTGTCCATCTCTGCCGCAAGGCAACCACCAACAGTGCCCGGCTCGAACACGGCGGTGGCTTCCCACTCGTGCGGGTAACCCACGATGCTGGCGGAGCCCTAAGCAATTGAAGAATACTTCTTGAGGGAGGTTTCACTCTGCAGAGAGATCTTCACCGTGGTGTGGCGGCGCTGGATTACATTCGTTGTGTGGTTTGGATGGGGTGTGTGAGCTGAGTGTCAACTCYTTTTTCTTCTTTTTTTTTTGTCCCTCCCCTATCTTCAATGTATTAATTATATTCTTTTTCTCAACCGTGGAATTTTCTTCTAAGTTCTAAACTTTATTTCTACTGTTTTGTCTTTTTCAAGCAGCAGAAGCGACGCCCTCGTTAACTAGCCGAGCACCCCTCCTCGTCTACGACAACAATCAACCCCCGAGATAATTACCCCACCATACCTGATCTTATTTAATAGGATTCAATAAGCCATCTTGCTCTAACAAAAGCTCACAAAAGGTCGGGTGGTGTAGTTGGTTATCACATCTCGTTAACATCAATGTTTAACATTTCATACCGAGAAGGTCCTGGGATCGAGCCCCAGCCTGATCATTGAGTTTCTTTTTCTATTTTCTTTTGCTTTTTTTTTCTAACTTTCTCTTTTTGAGAAGGTTTCTTTTTGCTTATGTGGGCTCAATTTATAGTAATCACGTGTTCTCAACTTGCAAGATAGAGCAACAGTTTATATAGTTCTCATATTAGTTACCAGGCGTTACGCATTTACATGTCCTACCTTCCATATTGTCACTAGATTCACAGCATCAAAGGCCTATAGTCAATTTGAAAACAGCAAAAGAGATCGTTATTAGAGGATGAAAAGAAGAAAAGAAAGAAACTAAAGTTATCAAAAAGCCGGCCGTGAGGCGAGAAAATATAACTGAAGCTCTTTTTTTTTGCCCATTAACCTCCTGTTTTCGCCTCTTTCCATTTCCAAAAAAGAAAAGTCGCAAATAATCTCCTAATGTAATTCTCTTGCTATGGTACCTCATACTCGCTTCCTTCCAGTTATTTCTCATCCCCTATATTCGACTCCACACCCTCGAATATCATAATCCTATGACCACATACTCCCTTTAAGAACAGCGTCCCCGGTACGCCTCCATTCACCCACTCCGTTCTGACAACCTCCGTCACTATCACCTATAAACACAATGCCACCACGGACGCAAACATCACAAAAACTTGCAAATCAAAATCAATCAAATCGAATAAAGGTAAAAAACAAATAATGCGCAATAATCACAGATATCCATGATTTGATCAAAGAAAGTAAGAAATAGAATACATGTGGCTAATGCCAGATAGGGGGGGCAAATGAGATGAAATAAAAGGAAGAAGAGTCATAAAAGTCATCGCCGAACTGGTATATATGGGATCCACCAAATATAGAAAACTCAAATGTAACGAGGCTCGCTTCTCCTGAAACTGTCTGGTTCTGATACGGGTATCGAATGCGTAGTTTTGATAACAAGGGAAGCGCAAAATAAAGATATAAGAACGCAGTTAATCAAAGAAGCATATGCTTCTTTGTGCTTGTATGGTCTAAATCATCCCTCCTTCCATCATGCTCATGGCAGCCTTGACCTCCCGGGGATGTCGCTCACTATTTGCGGTACCGTATTGAACTGCAGGTGTATTCGAGGTGCTTCGGTTCAGGCCATATGCGGGAGGGATGCTTTCATACGGGCTGGTCGTTTCCTGTGGGCTCTTTGTACGATCACCACCATTATTTCGGCCACGACTGGCGCTCCTGAGGCGCTCGGCAGCACGGCTGAAGCGTCCAGAGAATGTATTATCATTTTCACTGCGACCTCGTATGTGATTGATAGAGGAAGTACGCGAGTGGGTGCGAGAATGTTGTTGGGCTTGGGTGTCAACGGCAGGCGTGGGTACGCCGGGTTTTCCATCTTCATCGTCCATAACGATTTCGATAACACCAGATCCTAAAGACAAACCTGATCCCTGCGAGACTCCTGAGACCATAGAATTTGTATTAGGATCGTTGGGACGATAGATTGGTGGCGGGGGCGGCGGAGGTGGAGTTGCTAAGTGCTGCAACTCCTTAAGCATCGGTGGTGCTGGTGGCGTTGCTAAGTGCTGCAACTCCCTAAGCATCGGTGGTGCAGGTGGAGGAGGTGGAGGAGGCGGGACAAGATTATTATTTGATGAATTGGAAGGTTGGTTGCTGCCAGATTCAATTGTCTCGTCAATACCGCTCATAAATGGTTGGACACTGTAAATCGGACTATTGTTCCGACTTTCATAACCTATAGTACCTGGCTGAGAGTCGCCTGGATTGATCTTGCGAGTTGACTGCATCTGTGACATACGCATGGCAGAAGTCATATCTTGTGTCCTGTGCCTGCTACTTGGTGGTAGAGCAGCCTGAAAGGCAGGATGGGTGGGCAGATCAGCTGGAAGAGCATTTGGTGATCTTGGTTCTTCTGGGATTGGAGCAGATGCTGAGCGTGGCGGGACGCGGCGTGGAGCTGCTTGGTAGGTTGTCTTAGGAAGCGTGAGCATGTTCAAACTTCCGAACGCTTGCTCAGCAACCGTGCTGTCATATTGAAGAGGAATTTGAGGGACAGTTGGAATCTCTCTGCTGTCTGGATCGAACTTTGGATGTCGCATAGCTCTTGGTGTAGCAGGCAAGCCGATAGGTACAACGCTGGCGCCAGTCTGGTTTAGATATTCCGGCGAGGTTTTGAGTAACCCTGGCGAAGTTGTCTGACTTCTTGGGGGATACGAAGGAGAAGGAAAGGTTGCCGATCTCTGGAACTCTGGTGGTATTGAGCCAGGACGATAGCTAGTAGGCGACATCTGTGCTAGTTCTTGAGGATGTACGATTGGTGGAACAGATGGTCTACGAGCAAGGGATTTCCGTCTCTCCTCAAGCTCACGAGCTGCTTGCTCCTTCTTCCGTGCCCGCTCATCCTTCATCTCCTGGAGATCACCGACCCGTGCATCTGACATTGCGCGAGAGTGTCCTGGATCTGGACGTTGGGAGGACTGTTGTTCCTTGCGAGTCTTACTCTGGTTTCGCTCAACGGCGCGACGGCTACTAGATCGATCACGACGTCTTCTATCAGGCGAGGCGTCTCGAATGACACTAGGCCCACGCTCTCGAAGACGGCTGCCACTTCTTTGCCTTGGTTGATACTGCTTTCGTTCAAGGGAAACCAGCTTTGAGTCGCCATCTTCATTATCGTCAGCTTGATAAAGCTTTGCTTGCGGCGACATCGGGAGTGGCGAAGATGGAGAGCGGACGATAGATCCCTCTCGGCCTTTACTCCTGCCCCGAATTTCAAGAAGTGCGGGTCGTCCATCTGGACTCGTTCTACGGCTTGCATTTCGACTGGAGACACGACTTGGAGGTTTTGTAAGGCCCTCAGATACTCGAGTAGCGGGTTCAGGAGAAGTGCGGCGAACTCTGCTAGAAGTCTTACCCTTGGTACGGGTGTGACTGCCATCTCGAGTCCTAAGCTTAGACGTAGATGCCACCGATGCGGTCTCTGTTGACTCTTCTCCATATCCAACGGCCCCAAGATCCCTGAGGTCTTCTGGTGACATGGGAATGGGTGATGTGGGTGAACGTTTCGCAGGTTTGATGTATCGTGCGTTGGTTCGCCCGCGTTCTTCGGAACGCTCTCGAGCCTTAGCCTTACGACTAGAACTCCGTGCTCTTCCTGATTTATCCTCCTGTCTCTCGCGGCTCTGTTGACGACTTCGCTGCTTTTGAGCATGATACTGTGCTGCTTCAAGGCTGCTGATGTACTGATCAATGCTCCTCCCAGTAATGACAGGGCTACCAGTACTGCTGAGGCCGGCGCGGAAGCTGCGATCACTAGCAAGTGGGCTTCTGGTACTCGTATTTGTTGCCATCGAGGCCACTGACCCACTAACAGAGCGCGGGGGGTTTCGAGATGCCTTGGAGGACGTGATAGATGGTTCAGGAGATGTCATGTAATCTCCAGTAATGATTGATTCCATAGGAGGCCATTGAATTTGCAACCCATCAGGTTTTCGGTCGCGTGACCCATTACGAGTACGCTGGTTTTGCTTTTGGGAGGTAAACAGCTCTGGGGACGGAGATGGCAATGGATTTATAACTTTACGCCCCGTCTTCTCCATCATAGGACTGGCTGTTGATGCCCTGCCGATTGAGGCATGGACAGACTGGAGCTGCTGGATGTCTTGTTGTGACTGATGCCGCTCGTGAGCTTTTTCTTTGTCCGACCTAGCATCTGCCGGAGTCCGGCTCGCTGGTTGATCAGGCTTATTGAGCGGGAGCACATCAGAAGGCATCTCTCCAATTGAAGGAAGACGAGCTCGAGTGAATCCACCGGGTGTCGCCGTTCTGGCGGAAGCTGGTGTATTGTAAACACTTCGGTTGCTCGGCCGCAAGAAAGCAGTATGAGCGTTCTCGCCATTAGATGGAGAAAGAGCAGATTCGGCTATGGGTGTTATACCAGCACCAAGAGGTGTTCTGTCCTCGTCGCCAGCACCGAAAAACTTTGATTTACCTGGCTTATCAAAAGTGGTGATCAACTTCAATGCTGAAGTTTTGGCAATGCTACGTTGAGGACCTCTCATTAATCCTGGAGGAGAGAGTGGTGGGCTTAGCACCTCCGGGATTGAATGAGGTGAGAAGGAAAGAGACTGTGCAGTTGGAGATGCCCACGGCTCTGAGGGCTCAGAGCCAGTGCAGGAGAAGCACCGAATAGCCAGTTGTTGCTGGCTATGCTGAACTGCCCACTCACCCCACTTGCGAATCACCTCCGCTTGCCTTTGCCAATCTGCAGGGAAGACAAGGGCGGTAAGAATCAAGGCTTCCATATAACGCCTATGAGAGACATAGATCTCAATAGCATCGTTCTGATCCCCCATACCTATCATGATTGTGGCCGCGGTGTGCACATCACCCTTTTCCAAGAGACGTTGAACATACGCCCGGGCAACTTTGGTTTGTGAAGCATGACCACCAATGCCACTCAACGCGAGGAGCATCCAGTCCGAAGAAGTCATGGACTCGGAACTGGTGCTCAAGACATCAATGTCAATGTCGCCCAGCCATTTAGCCAAGAGAACGCGGTTCGAGGAGCCAGGAGGGTGGCGGCTCATTTCATCCTGGATCAATGCTTGCACCTCGCCATCCCAGCCAAAGATGGTGCTGAGCATTTGGCGACGAAGGTCATCATTGGTGAGGCGGCTGTTGTCCGAGACCTGAGGATGACGATAGGGTATGTCGCTTAATCTAGTCTTTGTAAACTTGAAGAGATCCACGGCCTTATTATCATCTGGACTGCGAAGCACCTCCTGTCGTAGCCGAGAGGCCTTAGGTCGAGAACGTCCCGACAAATAAGAAGAGCTGGCACTGCTTACCGACAAACTATCACGGCTAGAAACCACAGATGGCTGTCGACTAGAGTGCAACGAGGAGCCCGCGGAAAAGGTAGTGCCATCACTCATTCCACGTGATAAGACTGAGGCATGCCTGTGTGGAGGCCGGCCTGCAGATGACCTTGAGGTGGTCGAAGCATAACTCCTCGACGAGACCGGGCTTAGAGTGCTCGTACGATCAACATCTATCCGATCTTCCTCGGATTTATTCATCTCTCGGGCAATCCGAGCCAAGGGTGACATATGATCTTCATCGCTCTCTGAGATGTCGATGTTGATGGGGACTTCAGAAATACCTGTGGCTGCAGGCGCCGACTGGTCTGGCTTCTTCTGTTCCTCTATGGAAACGGGGGGTGAAGGGGGCAGCACGTTGGCGGGATGTTGGACATTTGCCACCAACTGAGATGGAGTATTGAGGTCAAACTGTTGGACGGTATTGTTGGCACCCAATGTGAACAGGGTCGCTCCGGGACCGTAGGAAGCTAAGCCCCTAACATGGTCGAGGGTCGGAACGACTTCATATGTGACATCCTTTGTTCGAACATCCCATGATGACGTCTCTCTGTAGTTTAGAAAAAAGGGGGGACCGTGTCAGCGTTGTGTTGCTAAGCGCGCGCGTGGGGTTTGAAATGCATGATAATAGGGGGGAGGGGGTAGGGGCAGGAAAAATAAACCTAGCAAAACTTACCCTTCTGAAAACTGAATAATGCGCCCATTTTTAGACCAGGCCAACCAGTTTGGCCCTTCCAGAAAATTTTCCGATCGTTTTAGGATTCTGACAACTTTTGCTGTGTTGTGGTTGGTAGCTGACTTCGCCACGCTCCAAACTCGCAGGTCGCCGTCTTTTGTCTGTGTAGCCAACATATCGGATTTCTGGCGAGTCGACGATGCGTGCCATGCCAGAGTAACGATAGGAGAAGGCGCTCTTGATGTAGACAAGTTGTGTAGAATCACAAATCGCGGCTGGAGCGCTGCAATTAAGAGGGAACCATTGGAAAACCTTAGTACCTAAGTCAGAAAACAATAATCACAGCGAGAGAGTTTGAGAAAGAAAGAAAAAGAAGGGAAAAAAAGTAATAGTTACCCAATGGCATAAGTTCTGCAATCAGCAGCTGGTGCCAATGCTGTAATCGGGATTTGATCTATAGTTCTAGCGGATATGTGTTCCGAAGTTGCTGGTTCGAAAAGGATCACATTACCCTGAGCATTTCCTATAAATCTAGAGGTTAGCCATTTTCTGTCCTAAGAAATCGAAGCTTTTTCTTCTTCTTCTTTTCCAATCATATTTACCAAATGCAACGTTCCCGTTCCGCATCCATGCTGCTACCGTGAGATTCTCATAAGAGGCAAATCTTGCAATCTCGTTTCCGGTCAAGCAATCCCATACTATCGCCGTCTGCCCAGCATCATAACTCACAACCTGTCTCCCAGCACCCTTATCGCTGAGGTTGTCCACCGCAAGCAACTGAATCTCTTCGACGTGTCTCGAGAAGCGGCGTTCAATAGTTAAGGTATCATGGTGTGCGCAGACAACCGAGCTCCCTTGCGCATATAGGAACATGGAGGCCGTAGCAGCGCATGGCTCGAAATCTCGAGCGGCCGGGACGATGGGTCCTGCTAACTCAGCCAACGTAGCTGCTCTTCCTTTTGACGAATTTCCTGAGCCCATCGACAGCGCGCGATTGCGCGAAATCTGGCCTGCGGACATGGTTGACATCGACAATGACAACCTTGAAGAATCTAAGGGTTCGAGACAAACAGGGTGATTGTTAGCCGGCTAGCTGCATGAAGGGCTTTATTGCGAATACATTCAAAGAAGAAAGAAAAAAGACAAGGGAGAGGTTGAGAAAGACGAGAGTAAGTAACGTGGATATCCGAAACCCGGGTGGACGAGAACCCGATATAGGTGTGATATGCAGAAGAAATATGGAGAGAGTGTGTAAAAGAGTGAGATAGAGAGAGAGACAACACACAGAAGAGGAGAGAAAGCTGCAAGACATACAGGCTGTAAAGGTCTCTTGCTCGCCCACAGGCGGTGAATGTGGTCCAGTGGTACAGGGTAGATCAAGGTCCACGCCCAATCCTTCTCAGGTCGTTACATGGGAGGTCTCTCGGATGCCCGCAGTTCGAGTTCGTTATCGGCGAGGAAAGAGGTACCGATTGAAGGGATCAATCAGAATTACGTCCGGGGAGAAAGAAGAAAAGATTCTTTGGTCGAGAAAAGCGAATTCCTCGACGATGAGAATGAGTGAAGAAGAGAGAAAGTGAAGGAGAAAAGAGAGAGAGAAAGAGAGACCGGACAAGAGAGGGCGAAGGAATAAGCTCGGAGGCAGGACAAGGTGTGTCGTTCGAAGGGCAAGAGCAGCAAGTGATTAGTTCTGGGCAGGTCTGGCAGCACGGGATCTGGGATTTCGAGCCACCGTACGAGCCAGAACAGAAGCGACATTCCATGAATGAATTATTTGAATCTAAGCAAATCAAAGCAAATCAATACCACCGCAACAGCATGACAGGTAAGGTACGGGAAATGGGCTCTGGGGCGGCCGGGCCCAACGAGAAGCAAGAAGAGGAAGTCTGGCGCTTGAGTGGGCGAGCGCCTGGATAGCTAGGGCCACGGATGAAGATCCCACGGGTGCAGGACAGATTGGAGACTGGCGGAGGGAAAAGAGGGCGAAGGGTTCGAGCCAGGACCATTTTGATGATGGCTCCATCGTGGAGAGCAAGTTCGTTGCCAGAGCACAGCGCCTAAATGGCTGGGGGAAGCTTCTTCTGTGCTGTCAGTGGACGAGGGCGGGGGAGATTTCCTCTGAGATAATTCGAGGGCAACGGGGGGTCATTGTAGGCCATGCATGAGGGCATTGGAGGCACCGTAACGCACAGCCGACCCTAGGACAAAAAGGCCCTTGGGGATCTGATGCTGATGCTGATGCGGTCCGGCTCATCTCCATTGCCACCATCAACCATCAACCCATCACCAACCACCGCCATCACCAACCGAGTCACAGTTGCAAGCAGGGAGCGGCCATCACCCACCATCACCACCACTCGCATGCCGCCTCAGGAACCCCGAGGGGGGCGTTTGCAGCGTGGAGAGTGGAGAACGTTGGGCGATGCTGTGTGAGTGTGAGTGAGTGAGAGTGTGTGTGCACGCGCGCTGTGGCTCATGCTGGAATGCCTGCCAGAAAAGGTTCGTCACGGCCGGTGGGATGAATATTTTGGTTGAAGTACTGGACAGTAAGTTACGCCCTGGGAAAAGAGACGTGACTGGAGGACAGCAGAGGATGGATTCAAAGCGATTAACAGCGAATGCACAGGAGACAAGCAAGAGCCACACAATGATTGGACGGCTCACGGGAACATCGCTTGGAAGCAGATGAGAGAGCATTAAGGAATAAAACCCCAAAGAAGAGTTAAGAGCTACGTTAAGGAAAGTTCGTAACCAGCAACTGAGCAAAAGTGTTCTGGACAAGAAGTCTGTCTCCACCACAGCGGGGTTGTTTCCTGTGGTTGCAGCAAGCCACAAGTACCGGGACTACCAAAGACCAGCAGACCAGCAGAGAGCAAGAGAACAGATACAAAAGAGGTTGATTTACTGGAATCCTAGAATCCGGTACAGAGAAGGGAATGGGAATTGCGGGCACGAATCGACTGCGATTGGTGGTCTCGCATCGAGTGGCCGTAGGTCAACATCATTCATTTGTCGTCGTTGGAAAAAGCTGAGCTGTAGCAGCGTCGCAGTCAACCTCACGGTACTGTAGGTGTAGGTGTAGCGGTAGCTGTTGCATACGCATGCTGGTTTCCCCATCGTGAGAAACTTCGCGTTAGGTTGGAGGAGGTATTGTACAGTACAGAACAGTACAGTCCAGTACGTACCGCATTTGAGGGGCTGAGGGGGTTGTTCAGTACCCTCCTCGCGAGGAGAGAGAGGGGGCATGATGGGCCCAGATCCAAGCAAATGCAGAAAAAAAAGTCCAAAAGACCCGGCCGGGGAGTTCTGCTCTGGCATGTTAGCCTCAGGTAGCTCCAGTTAGCTTCCGCCACACTCCAGCCTGAGCAAGGCACCTGGGGCCGGTGATTGGCCCCGCTACGAAAGGAGGCTGCATGCACACCCCATCACCAGCCATCACCAGCCATCACCGTTAATCACAGCACAGACCTATCACAGCGGATCACGGGCAGGCTGCAGGGTTGTTGCAGGGTATTGCAGGGTGTGCAGGGGCCCGCCCTCCAGCGCCATCCCCTGCAGCTGGCCCGGGTCGCGGACGTCACGACCAGCAGCACAGCGCCTACAGGTGCTTCCTGACTGGTACAAATGACTTCCCTTCCTGCTTCACGACATGCTCGGGAACTTGGGTGCTATTCTTATGCCTCCCAGCGATCATCACACCTCGAAATCCAGCAACTCATCTTCATTCCTCCCTGGATCCTTCATCCTGAAGCATAATAGCCCCCCTCGATATTAGGTGGTGGTTGGCTTGGAACAGTAACCAAAGCCCCTCAGTTGTACTGTACTGTACCGTAGCACCGCCTTTGAAATTCAATGGTTCGAAGAGCATAAGCTCTTATACAGTACTGTACGTCCGGGTGTCCCATATCCAGTATGCCATCCCCCCCTCCCTCAGAAAAGGCGTCTCCGTTGGCTGCATCGTGGGCAAGGACGTTGAAGTGTGATGGTGGTGTTCAATGCTTGTAGCGCCTTAAAGTTTATGTGCGTGTGTGGTGTGGTGTGGTGTCAATGTACACACTGTTTTGTATGTGTGTGTTGTGCTCTTTGTGTGTGTTCTGTACATTTGCAGATGCATGAGCTAAATTTAGACTTTCCTGATCCACGTCCATGGCGCTTCAAGATCCCATTTAAAAATACTCTCTTCTGCCCTTTATAAAATGGGAGCATCATTCGATATTTTTACAAATTCATCCTTCTGGTGGATTGCGGCACGGCCGTGATAGTGGTGGTTGATGCTGATTCCAAACCTACCACTTGTCCAATTACGACGGGCCATTTTCCGCCGTCCTCGTTACGGTACATCTTTGTCTCCATAGTCCACATTTCCCCCATTTTCCCGACCTGCCAGTCTTATGCATTTCTGTCCATGTCTCCGTAGGAAAATATTTTTCATCCCTAAATTGATGCGAGTCCAATTCCAAGAGAATTAAAAATCGAGGGGCTGGGTAAATGTGGCGTGCTGGATCCATATCCATTCGGTGCTGTTCCAAAACCGAATAAATATTTTGACTGCGCAAGCACAACTATTTTACTTGAAGCATATACCCAATTTGTAAAGCCCTCCGATTTCGTGTGCATCTCCTGCAAGGTGATTGATATATCGACCTGATACTTTAATGTTCTGGCCCCTCTGAACCTGGTAAATCTTGACATAATTCTCCGTGTTTAAATATTGAATTTTGATTATCTTGTCCCCCGTTTAGGCTGCTCCAAGCGAACCCTGTGTGGTAAGGCGAAGAAAAGATGGGGGCATGATAGAGTGATCGCCCATCTGCTTTCACCCTGCAAGAGGGCATCAAAGTCATCGGCAACACTCTGTGAATCAGCTCTGGTACCATTTTGGATTTTAAATGTGTGTAAAGATCGGACGAAGCGTCAATGATGAAAATAGACCCTAGCCCTGTCCTGACCTCATTCCTCTCTTAACATTATTAATTGAAAAAAAAAAAAACGCCCATCAGATTTCACTTTCTCAATCGTGCGAGCTTAAATGCTCCAAGCTCCAAGCTCCTAGGAAGGATGATCATAGACCATGGCGATCGACCGCCAGTCCTGTGCGACATTAAAAAGGTTCTCCCGTACCGCCGCTGCCGCCGCTTTGCTGCGTTCCCATTGCTGGTTGCGTGCTGCACCGCAAATGCACGCCAGTCCAAGCTCTGGTGGTTCCCGCTGGCACAGCACAGCAAAGTACGGTAGAGTAGTAGAGTAGTGTAGTGTACGTGTAAGACTTCCATCGAAAAAGGAAGCCGAAGCTGCATCCTCGCTGTGCTGCATCACTGACTGCTGCTACTGCTACTGCACTGCTGTAATACATTGGGCACTACTGCCTGCCTTCCTGCTGGTCGTTCAAAGGGCCGCGGGGTGCTCCGTAAGGTCGGTATTTTTAACAAGATAAAAGTCACATCTCACATTACAAAAGGCGGTACAATAGGCTTTCTCGTTTGTTCGCCCGGAAAAAATGGAGATACTGCACAGACATGCGCGCGTGTTGGGTTGGGTTTTGGAATGGCATTTACGATTGCACAGCATCCACAACAGTTTCTCGTAGAGTGCTTGCCTCGTGCCCCCTAGACGTTGCTATCCTGGGTCTTACACACACCTTGGGGGAGAATTTGGACATATTTGGAACCGATGCGCTTTTCAGTACCTGCTTCTGTGGTAACACAAAGATAAACACCAACACACACACCCCGAATTTCTTCATTTCCACAAAATCTAAGATATGGCTCCCAAGGGAAGGAATAGATGTTTGCGCATACGAAGCTAGAAAATGCAGTTATCAAATCCGGCACATGCCAAGACTAAATAATATTGATGTCGAATCCTAGAACAAAACTAAAAGGAAATTCACGTACTATCTCCCTTCAATACGAAGGAGTACACAGTACTTCACTCCCACCCGAACTAATCAACCAACTATTGGACGAATGGTATCACGAAAAGAGTACAATTCTAAGAATGTCTCTCAAGGTCATGCGGGCACTTGAAAAAGTTGCGTATCCTGCCAAACTTTCTACATCTCATGTGAGATCACATACTACACCGTCTCCACAGACAGAGGAGAGTTATGTACGAGAACGAAAACGCAAACGCCATGATCGATAATCATCAACAATCTCAGGGATCCTATATAAACCCCCCCCCACACACCGCAAGTCCATCGCATCACATCACCTCGCATACCCCATCTCATCACTATCACATCACACCTTCACATTTTTCGCATTTGAAGAACCAGGGATGAGGAGATGCACACGGGAGGGGAAAAACCTCGGCAACCACCGATTGGATGAGAAGAAATGAAGAAAAAAGAGGTTTTGATCTTTTCCCCGCTCCGCAATCTCCCAATCGCAATTTTCTCATTGGTGGGAATTGGAAATTCGGATGTCAAATACCAAATTTCCCAATAAGCACAAAAAAAAACAAAAAAACAAAAGGCCTTTTAATTCCCCTTTTTGGAATATTCACACAAGAACTATTAAAATATAAAAACAGGTGAGTGAAATAGAGTAGATAAGTGACCACTTGAACTTTATATACTCTTTTGAAGCAAATCCTCCCCTCTCCTACCCTCTCGCTCGAAATAATGTAATAGGCATCAGTAGCAGGACTAAATAACACGTGCCATACCTATTGAGATACAGGACCGCAGTATATATATATATAAATGCATGCGTAAAAAGCACCGAAAATGGGAGATACACACATACACACATACACATAACGCATGAATATACGCCTCACTGGTAGATCGTCTATCTACCAGTCCAATAAAAGTAAAATCGGATGTTAGACATCAGATAAAACGATTTAACAGATCTGGGAACCATGATATATTCGTCCTGCCATGTGTAAGAACTCCACGCTACTGTACCTCCTTCTCTGCTCGTTGCTTCAAAAGATGGGCAATATGTTTTATCTTTTGTAATACTGTATGTAGTAATTAATCCCTTGCGAATCACCTGCAGCATTGGGGTAACAAAAAGATGTTGTGACATGAATAGGAAACTAGGAATGGGTTAGTGAGGACATTGAAAAAATCGTGATTCACGATGCGCTAGAGGTTGATAAAGATGTGATGAGATCTTAGAAATTAAATACATGGACGATCATTCAACAAGATATTTGTCACTCAAGGTACAGTAGCAAGCGAAAATATGGAGCGTTTCAATTTATGTGTACCATTGATTGTTATTCATTCAGTGCTATCACTATCACATGTAACTCATGGTATCATGACCAGATCTTCTTTTCCTAGCCCTCTCCACCTGTCAAAGAGATTGTCACTTGTGTGGTCGTATCAATCATATCTTCCTCCAAAAGCTATCCTAGCTTCAAGCTTCATTTCAGCTCTGTTCTTCCCACGACCCCTGTACCTCCCTTCCATCCTTCCGGATGGGCCGTTCCGATCCCTAGTCAGTCCATGGCGCGGAGCCCGGATATAGTGACGAAAACCACCCCAAGTAAAACGGAGCCAAAGCCAATCACACTTTGCCCCTTTTCATAATTCCGACAACGAAATTCGACGAAATGACATGACGAGAAAAGAAATGTCAAAGCTCCGCCTGCTCTCCCTATCGAGTCCCGAAATTGGTCCGAGGTCTGTTAGATCGACTCGCTCGCTCCCCGCCCTCCAACACCGAGATCCTGGGGGATGCGATACGCGAAACTGCATCGCAAGAGATCAAAGCGCGATGGTTATTGATAAAGCGCATTGCAAATGGAGCAATTGCTAATCTCGGGCGGGGCGGATTGGAGCCGGACCGACGCGTTTGTGTTTATGCCACATTGTGGTCGTTGCGCGCGTTGAATTGCGACACCGATATCCGTATCTTATCGCGTAGTGAAGTTGACGCGATAGGCTTGGAATCCATCAACGAAATGTCGCGTTCGTGTATGGGCGACTGTTCAAGCACCGTGATCTTTAATAATAAAAGTAGTTGTTATGAGATGATTTGAATATCTGTGACTCAAGTTAGAAATTTTGGTTCGTGTCGCAATAAAGAGCCTTTCCAGAATCTACTTACCCAAAAGAAATTCCATCATTTCCCAGTCCTGCCCCGGCTCGGAGGACTTGGTTCATTCACCGACTTCCATGATAGGGCTCATCTGCCGACTAGTTGTGCCCCTCGACTTCTTGCTGCTACTCCTCCGACTCTTCTTCTCCTTCTTTTGTGCCTTCATCTCCTTCATGTATTGCTGTTGTAGAGCTCGGAGATCAAACATGGGAGCTGGGGCTGGTTCCTCTTCCTGGAGAAAGATAGATGGTGAAGCAGGGCTCAGAATGCTGCTTGGCGATGAGATCGGACTATATTCGGGTTCGGACTCGTCGAAGACGGAAGGGAAGAGGTCGTCGTCAGAGATGTAGGATGTTGCGAGGTTTTCTTCGGAGGGGCTGGAGGGCGCAGATGAGTCGAGGGATGAGCGGCGTGGCCACGATGGGAAAGCGCAGCTGCTGGAAGTCGAGCGAGATCTTGAACTGGCACCTGGGATTTCCATGGCGCTGGTAGTGTAGCTCGTAGATGGTGGTGAGGGTGAGAATGAGAAATACATAGTGTCGCGGAGGTGTGTTGTGTTGAGGTGTTGAGTAAGCGCGTACGTAGTAGATATTGTGTTCGTGTATCTGTATATATATATATATAGAGTATGTGTATATATGGATAAGATAGTTATGCGTGTTCGAGTTGAGAGTAACTTGGTTCTTGGTTCTTGGTTCTTGGTCAAGTAGTCAGGATGAGGTATTCCTTGATTATAATATAGTGTGGTGACGGTGAAGATATTCGATAGAGCGGTGATAAATATAAGTTTTATCTTATGGAGCTTGGAATCCTTGGTGAGCGTGGTTGTGCGGATGACTGTGCTGGCTGCGTGTGCAGTGTGCAGCGTGCGTGTGTATTATGTGTTTTGTGTGTGTGTGTGTGTTGTCTCGGTCACCGACTTTTGGGCGTGTCACCAGCAAAGGCCGATTGAAAGGGGGGGAATGCGCTCCCGTCAGCCCTGCAGGAAAACGTCGCGACTGCAAACAGCCTCACGAAGGGCTGCGTCGTAGGCCCGAAACGCAGCAAACAGCCTGGAGCAGGTTTCCGCGGGGGGTGGTTGGGATATGCTGAAGAGGATAGAGGATATTCTTTCTCGTTTGGCTCTTTGTTTCCCAGACGTTTGTTCGAGGAATGTCTGGAGGAAGACTTGACCTTTGGACAATAATGACGGCGGTGACCAAGGAATTTAGTTATGACGGATTATTTCAGCTCAAAGGCCAACTTCCAAGAAAAGCACGGTCTGACATGAATCATAAATAATATCCTCCTGTACTGTACGTCCATAACCACCCGCCCCCCCGTGGCTCAGTCATTTCGCACTCCCACACTCCCACTCCCACTCCCACGCGAAGACTCCCCACTCTCCTCGGTCGGGGAAGCGCTGGACCGCGGCACCCACCACACGTAAACCCCCGTTCGTCTATTCCACCGCCAACAAAGAAAGCCCTGGGCTGGNAAAAAAAGAAAGAAAGAAAAAACAAGCAGGACTCCATCCGCCTACAGCCCCCCTTGAAACGCGTCCGGCTAATTTTCATGTTCCTTTTTCCACTCCAAGGGGCATTCTTGGATTTGTTGTTTTATTAATGTGCTTCTCTTTGTTTTATTTTTCTTGTTACCTGTCGTAAATAGGTTCTCCCTTTCTTCCCTCTCATTCAGCTTCCATCGCTCCTCTCCGCGAACCGGAGGCCAGACCCGGGCATTGTTCTTGCTTATCCTGAGACCAAGGAGGCACAGGCAGAGAGAGGCCCGGGCCCAACCACGTCAACCAGAGCAAGAGTCGGTGACTGATTCATGGATTTCACAGATCCAGGTCTGGTCCATCACTCAGGCTCGAAGGCGGTCAGTCCTCGAGGTTTGAGCCAGTCGACGCGCGCTGGTTGTGCAACTAGTCGAGCGATGGACCCTGAATGGCTGGCTCGACAGCTTTTCCGGCGCGTTGGGCAGGAGTCGACTGCCAATCGATCGGGGGCATTCGGAGCGTCTGGGTAGAGGCAGAAGAATGGAAGTGAGTAGGTGTAGTCGTGGGTGGTTACAGAGCGGTCGAGTTCCCTAGCAAGCGCCCAAGTTACCTTCCCAGCACAGAGAGCGTGGAGGGTTCTTCAGGCGCCCAGTGCCCATGGGGGGGGATGGCGGAGGGGAAGAGATTGTCCGGATTTAGGCATTCTGAAGGGCTCCAGAACGTCGCCGGGCAGCCCAAAGGGGAGGCGGTGAATGGGCGGCAGTTGGCCGAGTGCAGAGGCAAAGAGCCGAAGATGGGCAAAGGCCAGCGAGACCAGCAGAGGACCGCATATACAACGTTGTACTTGGCCTGGCCCATACACCGTTACGCTACACGTCTTCTGTACCGGCCAGACCAGAAGGAAAGCCGGATAGCCATCTTTGGATTGCAGTGTTTTTGATATTGGGTATCGATGATTCACCGCTTGCTGTCCTTTGCCACGTTGGTCTTGAACACTTCGTCCAGAATTTCCCTTCTCTCCCAATCCCACCATTCTTCTCATGACGGACTAGCCATGGGACTAACTAACTGATAGAACCGGCTTAATTATTACGCATTTGGCTTGAGGCATTCATGGCATTGATGAATTTGACTGCCATACAATGTTCCGTGCCCTAACGGAATGCCCTTCCCGCCTGCCCTCTGCCCCTCCTTGCCCCTCCAGAACCCGCACACATCGGTACCGTGCAGCTACCTCTAATTCTGCCTGTTTTATTATGGCCGCAGAAGTCCCGCCTCGGTAGATTGCCGGCCCTCCGCAAAATTGTCAAGCCTTGAGTTCTTATTTTCCCAAGTCAGAGCTAAAATGGTTGATTAATTAATCTACTTGCGGGCCGTCCAGCACAGTACCGTAACCCTACAGACGCCTCGACTCAGAGAGGCAACTTCCGAGGGCCGCCTTTCCTCAGAAAGCAGAATTCACCCTCGGTTGCCGGCAGAATGAAGTGTAGAAAGTTATTCTTACATCCCGTAAAAATAGGAGCAGGGGCAAAATGGAAGAAAAGGAGGGAAAAAAGGATAAGACAAGGTTGTAAGAGTGCACGGTGATTTTCACGGAGATTCTTTTTTTCCAATTTTTTTTTTCCACCGATTGTTACAGATGTCAGAATCTTGCATGCTTTCCTTGTCTGGCTCTTTTTCTTCCCTACAGCAACCGTGCACTGGATCTAGACACATCTCTTCGCTCTTTCGCTCGCTGTTGTCTCCCTCGACTTGTCGCCTCTATCTTTTGGCATCTTGACACCTACATCCGAACCATCGGAACTGACCCTCCTGTCGTCCTGCTTCTCCCACATGGCAAAAAGAAGGGTGTTGCAGATGGCTTTGGTAGCTTACTTTTGATTGACGTTTGGTTTTCGTTTATCCTCGGCAGGGAAGTAATCGACAACCTACAACACCCTTATAGGACTGTCAGTCTCACTCTCTGCTGCACATGCCCCGATTCGAGACAGCCCATCTGGACAGTTTGCTGCGAATGATCAGGTTGCACTTGAGCACGATCTGCCAAACTGCTAAGAGAAAGCGAGCAAAGGAGGGGAAGAGGGTTTGTTTCAGATGAGGATCACTGGACCTCGCGTGTCGAGGCTCTCGAGTTCTAACGCGACATGTGAGAATGGCCCAACGTCTTGTGCTGTGCGGTCGTCCATCAACGGTTGCCCAACGCCCTGCTTTCCAGATGACTTGTTCAGAGCTTGTGGTCGGTGGACCTGTTGTTTCGACGTGTTGATGTCGAGTTGTCGCGTGGTCGTGTTGTCGCCTTGCAACATGATGCTGCCTGTTGTCTATCTCTCTTGTCTTGACAACTCTTGTGACTTCGATGACTCCCTTTGTTGCCTTCCATACTGCTTCACCCCTCCTCCTCTGCCATCCATCCCTCACTCTTTGTTCACCCACGCGCAAGTTGAAACGTGGGACCGGAGACTCTTCTCCTACATCCCACGTCCTATGTGCTTTCCCCCGATCATTATTCCGATCTTTTTACGCGCCGCGGGTAGCCGGCGAGATTCCAGATTCCAGAAAACCGGACATCCCACTCTGCATTGAAAATTCCCCACATCACCCCGGCTAAACTCCGAGGCCTCCTTCCTTGCCAATTCTCACCGCCCTTCATCTTTTCCTTCACCGCCCAGCATATTGAAGGAATCTAATTAATTACTCCGCACACCCCTAATAGAACACATCGCAGACAGACNAAAAGAACCGCAAAACAAAATCAAAATGCTACTAAATTCAGAAGATTAACAGCATTGATAATAAACGTATAGTAACCAAAGAATAAGAACCAGAAACAGTCGAACGGTTGTGCTGTAAAGCAAAATTCATGCAGAGCAAAATCTTTTCTGTGTACACACATACGGCGTCTCGCAGAAATCTCGGTTTTGTACTTCCGAGAGTCATGATGAGATCGGAGATAGCCTGATAGGTCTCCTCGCATCGAGGTATTGATTCTTTTCCTTGTCGCGCTGTGATTGATAATGATTCATGCAAAGCTGGAACACCAAAAACAATACCAATGTCGATCAGGGTTCTAGATTCCGATCTGCATCCGCATGGCGTTGTAGATCATTGAGGCACTGCTGCCCTTCCAGAACTGTCATCCTGTCATCCTCCATCCATCTACCGTATCCGTCTCTCTATCGTGTAAACGAGCAGCCTCCCAATGCCCCCCGAAAGATGCACTACATGCCTAGAAAGGATTGAACAATACAGTAATGTACGATAACAACAGCTGCAAAATCTTTCGCAATGATTAGAAGATGAGCTGCACCAAGCCGTGCAGGCGTCACCCTCAAGCTTGAAGTCATGTTTTTGAAGCCATGTTCTGATGTCGCTGACCGCTTCACCGTGCATGTGTATCTGCATGATCTTTCTCGGTCATAATCTCTGGTGGGCAAATAATTGACCAAGAATTGAGTTGCAGTTGTCGGCCATTTTGAACGCAGTCAAGTGATAGCGTATGAAGGCCCGAGCCGCTTCTACCTAAACCAAAATAATCGCTGCTGTTCATCCTCAACCCTGCGTACTGTTGCTCCTGTGCTTAACCTTAACTAGTCGAACTTAGAGATCTTGAATAGTGGCTACCTTAACTTCTAATTCCCTTGCTTTCCTTATCAAACGCTACGCCAACAGAACAATAGACAAAGCCAGTTATGATGAACGCTCCAAATGGGCTCGCAGGGTCTCTATTTTGGCCACAATCCTCACGAACGTAGCCTCGAGAAGCTTTAACCTTTCAGCAAGTGTCACAAGAGAGTTCATTGTGTCTGTCCAACTACGACGTCCATGAGATGTTCCTATTAATTAGCCTCTTTAGATATCGTGTGTGGCCAGTCAGACTCTTTCACCCAAAAAAGATAACCCCTTACGTCCTAAAGCGCTAATTTAGTTGTGGAAAGATATTAAGTGGTCTCTATAAAACGCGTCTAAAAAACTTTAACGCATCCTTACTTGTTACACCATGCTCCTAGCGCCAGAGTCGATTCGGTTCTGAAAATGGGTCGTTGGATAGTAAAAGAGCGTTCGAAGATAGGGGCGTCAAGAATGCCTATAATCGTAAATCTGTTGACTTGACATTCTCATCTTCCTCACTTGCCATCTTCCTAGGTCCACCTCTGAATCCTGTCCATGGGCAGTTTTTAGTGTCTCCGAGGGCCATCCTCATGATATATCTCCTCGTTCAGCCCCATGACTATTCTCTCCTTTATCTTCTAAGTCGATATCTGGGCCTTCCTTGCTACTGTCTGAGCCGTCAGCCAGATTTATTGATTCACTATATGCATCCTTTAATTCTCTTAATAAATTTCTGATCTCACGTTGAATGCCATAAAAGTTGAGTTTTCATAACATAATCACAGTGCGCTGTAGAGTAGCCATTAGGGATCTCGACCACGGTTTTATAGCTCTATACTCGCTCAAACCTGACCCAAAAGTTTCCTGCCCTAGGTATCTAGAATGAAAGTCATCTAGGACGGCTCGTGTATAGAGATCTCCAGAGACGTCTTCTGGCCCTATTGGATCTAATGATCATCATATGCCTGTACTGTTAGTCATATACGTGCTGATACTGTCCCCTCACGTCGACCTAATTTACGATGAAGTTTCTGATCCTCTCTCTCGTTTGCCAAAAAATAGTTCAGGTCAGTAGGGAAGAAGAAAAAGAAGGATGGGTTGTAAGGACCGTCGAAATTGCGATGGCAGGTCCGCAGGGTGCTATAGCGTTGTGCCGTGCCGTTTGTTTTAAAAATCCATAAGTCCATCCTCGAGCGTGGTCTCAAACTATTGTCGGTCAGTATTTCTTTAATCCTTCACAAACCAAAAGTCTGGTGGTCTACTTACAGTGATATCCCTGTTACTAATAATGTGGCACATGTCTGCTGGGCTAGCTCCACAATGCCGGCACTTGATGTGGTGCTCTGTTCTTACTTGAACCTTCATTGTGTTACTAAAGTCAGATATGCTTGACGCTTGTGTGAGAGACACAAGATAATTCGCGTTGCTCCCAATATCATTTCCATCTCTACGTTCTCTTTTAATTCCAGAGGGAGAAGACCTAGACAAGTTCTTTCCATGTGACAATTATGATTCTCTAAGAATCGCCTCTGTAGGTAGAGGGAATATTAATGCTTCTCATATAGGAGTATAGGTATGAATCTCAAGCTTATAGATGTTGACAATCTTACATTGATGGCACAACCTTTTATATTACCAGTTATTGAAGCTCTCTTACTAGAATTATATCCTCAATTAGTGACCGCTCATAATCACAAATTATAACGTTCCTTTTAGTGTTTGATAATATATATAACGTGGCTTAGAATAGAGATAAATAAATGGAGATAAAGGGTGGAGATTAAGGATCACATGTCCTGGGTTTGATTAAAAAGTAGGTGTGGCATACTGACTTTAACTTGCTACTTTTGCGGGGATTCTATACTGTCTGAAAAAGAGCGTGTATTTAATAGGATTCTATGGAGAAATTAGTTATATCACGAAATACTTTATAAAGTTAGGGAAAGATAGTCTCTTAGACGGACACAGCATTTCTGCGTAGCATTAATACTTGTAGGTAATGTCACAGTAGCTTAAGATAATGCTGGCTCTGGTGATTTACGCAGGATACGCTGTTGCATTACTGTATTCAGAAGAGGCTATATAAGCAGTGTCATGTTCAAGTTTTAATGAATTCTTTTAAATGATACATTTACAGGTTAGCCAATGGCACCAATAGAACACTGGTGTGTAGATCCAGGACCTACGATGCCACTTTCACAAAGACTCAGATTTATATGAACCACATAGGGCATTGGTGTGTCACTGAGTTATTGCTGTTACACCAATAAAAATAATGCGCAAAAAATGGTCCAAAATGGACTATATCCTAACTACCCAGACCTAAAAGCACCTAACATTATACACTAATCGCTCCAAGTTTGCCTAGCTTTTGATGTCTTCTTTCGAATTCTCATACAATTACTAGTTCTAATACTCTCTTTACTATAGTAGTATCGCTAGATATCTCCGCTGCCTTACGCTTCTCTGTCATCCTTCCAGCCTTCTGCACCCTTAAAACTGCAGTACGATTATTGATCGTATATACTAAAAAGGGCTTAGATATACAATCTTTTAGAGTAACTGCGCTAGCAATAGGAATCTCCTTGAATACTCCACGTGACAGCACCTTATTTGAAGAAGAGCCTTGGTGAAGGCCAGTCAATTGGCCATGTTCTGTCATTAGAATATAACCTTTATGCCTAGCTAATTTATATGTAGCGTGTTGAGAAATGATATGTATACACCGACTTCTCCTTGCCCAAAATTCGTACTGGCACTCGTGATATTTCTACTCCCTACTTTATACTTCCTAAGCATAGCCAAAGTAGCAATCTTTTGATTCGAGAACACCTTTTGTCACCTTTTTCTTAACCATCCGTTCAGCCACTAAAGTACTAGATTCGAAGATCTGCTAGCTCAATTCCGACAAAACACACGTCTCATCACCCGGGTCTTCCTTGCCGGGTTCTTCCTCATTTGATTCAGGTACTTCTGCCAGTACTAAAAGAGCTAAACTCCTACTGTTTCTGGCTCTTCTTACACGGTGTCATTTAGCCTCCCCAGGAAACATTAGAACCGGGCTTCCAAACCAAACTTGATATGGAGTGGTTCCAACAGGTAAAGATGACAGCTAGATTGTATTTAAAGCTCGAACGATTAAAGGATGATATAATACCCATTTATTCAGATTATCAGGTGTAGCAGCTGCAGCTTGACAAGCCCGAAGCCTTGTTTTAGCAACCTTATTAGCTTGCTCAACAAATGATAAGCTCTTCCATTCACCACCTAGGCCTTACAGCGTTCGCACAAGGGCAAATCCTCCCCTTTAAATTCAGTACCCTTATCACAACACCTACCAATTTATTAGTAAAGTAGAACAAGAGTACCTAGTAAAAGAGAATCACAGTTTCTGGGGTTCTCTATTATCATCATCTATCCAGCTTTATAATTCATCTTGAATACCTGGTGCCGTCTTATCCTTAAGTGGCCAAAGCCATATAAACCTCGTAAAACGATCCTTCATTGGAGTATCCAATTAAATTCACCGGCTGGAGTAGTCTATCATTATTGATATATGAAGATATATTATTATTGGTGCTAAGGTATATAGTAAAATCCATGAGATCAATGACTAATCTATGGAGCTTGTATATTATAGTGCCTATAGCCGTACTATAAATCAGACATCCTTAAGAATAGGGCGTTTGTATATGCTATAGACTTTATCCTATGTCTTGTCCAATAAAATAGTTAATATATATAAGGTAATTGCTTACATACCAAAATGAATCAAACTCTTATGAGTAGCTAATTAATTCGAAGGTATCTGCGTAGCACACAGCGTACCTAGGAGGAATCTGTTTACGGGCTTTGGTATACTCCTTCCAATATATCCGACCCTCTTAAAGCTCATACTTAGACAAAACCGTATGCTTATCATTGCTGTCAACTTGTCTTAAGGCAACTGTATCGCTAGATAGCCATGCTGTGGGATTTTCTAGATGATCCTTATATATCATTCTCTGCCTAGCACTTAGAATAAAACGATCTTGTCTCATCCTCCAAGGACCAATTCCCATGCGCAGAGTAGGACAAGCTACACTTTTACTAAAACGATTAATTATTTTCATGTAGATCTATTGATTAATAGCTAGATTAACAGGACTGGGATCTAGTGAAAGCATGAATATATTCTAATTGTTAATTAGTGCTTTTAAAAATGAGTGTTTTAAAGACAGCCTTAGGTATTATTCAGCTGAACGATAAGTTATAATTAGTCAATTAGGTATGAGGTAGCAGCCTGGCTGCAAAATGTCCCGCTCAACGGAACCTCTTTCGCACCATATCTGTGAAGGTCAACCTCCCCAGCTTTAACAAGCTCCCGAAGATATTTAGACATAACTAAGGTACAGTATGAAAAAAGCCGAGATAATCAAGAATTTTGTAGAATAATTGTGTGTAGTAACAGTAACCTTACTAACTTAATTCGACGATGGCGGGGGAGGTTACCGGTACTGTAGTCGGGTTAAATAGAGGTGGGGAATTTGCTTGGTTCGTTCGAGCTCCTTCCTCTTTTTATTTTAGGATGCCCAGCGCCATCAATACGACGATTTCCCTGGCCGTCTCGTTTGGTGGATGGATGGATGCTCCCAGATTTCGACTCCTCGCGCTGCCCTTGAATTTGAGTTACGGGCTTGCGGCACTGTATCGCTGCATCATGAGTGGTCCGCAGATGGATCCGGGGTGGACCATATGGATAATCATATGATAAAGGCTTAAGTTAAGTTTAGCTAAAGACGATTACTACTTTCATACTGTCTTACAGTACTCATGGATCTTGTAGTCTCGTGTTGCCAGCTGAGTGGTGGTGTTGGCTCTTGGTCGATTCTAATATTCGAAAATACCAAATTTACTAATGGCAACTTTTTGTTTCTGCTTTTGGGATACAAGATATCATCGGACCCTCTCTAAGAGCAAGACCAAGACTCTCCATCTTAATTATACTGCGCAATTCCTCCGTTCAGCATCATCCACACTTTCCTGCCAGTTGAGCCTCACAAGTGCACCGCCCTCAACTCCCGTGACCATGATCAACGCCACTGTGACCCCGGTCCACAGACCTTCCAGACCCCAATGCAGCCGAAATGCGGTCCACAGGCAAAGGGGCATCGCAACGACATAGTAGCACGACAGATTCACCCAGCCGCCAATCGACTGTCGGCCAATTCCCCGGAGCGCCCCATTACAGTACGCTGCCAGACCGTCGAAGAGCTGCATGACGGCGACAAGCGGCAGTGTGCGCGCCACCAAAGCAATGACTTCCGCATCGTGGGTGAAAATGCGCGGCAGGTAGTTGCGCAGCGAGAAGAACAGAGTCGCGTTTGTCGCTGCTGTCACAAATGTTCTAACGAAAGCCACCACCGCTGACAGTTTCGCGAGGCTGGTAGATCCAGCACCGATATGCTGTGCTACTCGGGTGGAGGTTGCGACGCTGATCGAGAAGGGGATCTGCCACAGCGCACCGTTGAGAGTGGCGAGAATGGTCTGCGCGGCAAGATGGGCGGTGGATAGATATGCGGCGGCGAGGACCAGAATCTCGAAGGCCAGGTACTCGGCTTCAACCATCAGAAGCCCGGGTAGAGCGAGGCGCAACATGGGACCCCAATTTTGCAGGGCCGCGGAAGTAATGCCACTCCAGCATTCGCGGCCGCGAGGAAGGAGCATTACATAGGCTATGAGAGAGACCGGGAGTAAGGTTTGGGTTGTGGCAACAGCAATTGGTGCTCCTACAAAGCCCCAGTCTAAGACCTTTATTAATACAGGAATTAGCGGGAAATTCCTCCCCAGTATACCATTGAGGGTTGATACTTACCCAGACGCAAATCCAACTTGCGAGTATATTCACAGAAGCCCCCATGGAGAGGATGTATGTGATAGGTAAGAAGATTCCTTGAGCAGTCAACAGCCTCTTCCCTGCCTCGAAAGCGGCAGCGCCGGGAATACCACAGATGAGGACTCTCAGATACAGCCCAGCAAGGGCAGCTGTCCGCGGGTCGGGGAGAATACTGCCTAGGAGGTGAGGAGCGCTGAACCAGAGCACCGCGATGGGGATACCAATGCACCACAGAAGCAGGACCATCCTCTGGACATGCAATCCGATGAGCGTCTTGTTTCCGGACCCCCAAGCCTAGGCGCAGAGGGTGTCGAGACTCGTGGAGAGGCCTTGGAGAACGACGAAGCCCGTAATATTTGCGGTCATGCTCGCGACGCTCACAGCGCCCAGCTCGATCTTGCCACGACCGCCGACGACGATTATGCTGGTCAGGTTAAGGGAGAACTGCAAGAGGTTGGCAAGGACGAGTGAGCTCGAGTATCGGCTCAAAACTTTGAATTCGTCTTTCCAGTCCGATTTCTCCGTGCCCTGGATGTTCCTCAAAAGAGACGTCGTCTCCGAGGTTTCTTCCGGGACTTCATGGTACATATGTCGGTTGTCGTGCTTCTTAGATGTGTTGAATTGCGAACTCGAGCTGTTCCATTTGTCCACGGCCATGGCTGCTCCGTGTCATGAAGCTGTGCGTCTGATATGGCAAGAATCATTATGTCGTTTTCCTCAAGGGAGTATATTCCTAAGCTGATAATTTCGCTTTTACGAAGCGGGCAAAGCCCAAAGGTGACCCATCCTGCACGATTATGTCGCCTGCTCCATAAGAAGAGTTAATGAAGTGTACTATATTGATAGAGTCCCGATGCACTACTCGACTACTGTTCAAGAGAGACGGTGATGATACAGTACCGACAACGTTTGTGTAGGCTATCTCCCCCAATGAATTCATTCGACCAATTACATCGTGACTTTTGTATGCGGAAGTAGCGACCCTAGCACGGCGATACAGTCCCGCCCGCGATACAGTCCCGCGATACAGTCCCGCGCCTAGATGACTGGCCAATGGCGGCATTTACTACACATTCCCCCCAAGTACACGCGACGTTCTAGCTGCAATTCTAGCGCTGTTACTATTGCTATTTGGCCGACAGTTGATGATATTCCATCCACATACCCAGTGCTTCGGGTTTCTTTCTAAGATTATTAGACTCATCCACTATAAATTTGGTTAAGTAATTGAGGCCTACCCTTTCACCACCAATGGTCAGCCCATCCCTGCCATATCTCCTGATATCGCCTCAACCCTTTGAACCCTCATGTTCTCTCTAGCTCAGAGCGCAATCCGAGATGGCTTGTTCTTATCGACCTTATCGGGGATCGGCCAGCAGCATGTCAGATATAATATGTTCTATCAAGTCCTCCTGTACACAGATATACATTTATGAGAGCTGGTGTGAGCAATTCGCATCTCACACCTCATCGAGTTCCGTCCGATAATTTCACTGTCTACCAAATTCGTAACTCTTCTTAGAGTCCGGCAAACCTAGGACAATGGTGTCAGATCCAGAGAAAATCGAGCACAGCGTTGGTGCCGTCAATGCCCCTGCCGAGTCGGTTGCCGATGAGAAGCTCGCCGCTACTCGTGATTTCGATGGTGCATTTGCATTCCTCCGTAACGAGGCAGATGAATCAATCGTGGACGTGGACGAGAAGAAGCTGGTCAGAAAGATTGACTGGCTTGTGATGCCCATCCTGTTTGGTATCTATGTTTTGCAGTATATTGACAAAAGTTTGAGTACGTACACTGCAGTCAACTCGTAACCTTGTGTGCCCTGTACAGATTGTCACAGTACTAATACTAGTTTCCCAACAGTTAACTATGCCAATGTCATGGGTTTGACCAAAGACACGGGCATGACAGCTGCGGATTTCTCCTACCTGGCTACCTTCTTCTATGTCGCCTTCGCAGTCTTCCAGCCCGCTCATGCCTACCTCATGCAGAGGTTTCCAACCGCAAAGTACTTGGCTGTGAATATTATTCTGTGGGGTGTCATGCTGGCCGGTAAGCCTTTCGCATTAAAA
Source organism: Scytalidium lignicola (assembly GCA_002812745.2). Lineage (NCBI taxonomy): Eukaryota > Fungi > Ascomycota > Leotiomycetes > Scytalidium > Scytalidium lignicola. The sequence goes on from NCSJ02000019.1 coordinate 146,487, forward strand.
TCACTCATAGAGATACCTGTTGTTGACATGCGTCCTTCTAGTTCACAGCTCTTGTCACAACTTCCCAGGCCTCATTGTTGTCCGTCTATTTCTCGGCACTTTTGAGGCTGCAAGTGCTCCGTGTTTGATCTTGATTACTGGCATGTGGTACAAGGTAATTATATTAACAAAAATCGCCACTATGACTTTTGAATTCTGACATTTATTTCTCCTAGCGTGCAGAACAGCCTCTGAGAGTTGGAATATGGTATCTGGGTGTTGGTGCTGGAACCATTATTGGAGCTCTTGCTTCCTACGGCTTTCAGTTCTACACTGAAAAGACTTTTAAGTCGTGGCAGGTAATCTATCAGCCTTCGATCTCTCATTTTAGAACTACACGACTAACNAAAAAAAAGATTATGTTCCTAATTTTCGGACTCATCACCATCGCTTGGGGTCTTCTTGTATATTTCATTCTACCCGATTCACCCATGACCTCGCATTTGACACAGAACGAGAAGATCTATGCCATCGAGCGTCTACGTGAAAACTTGACTGGAATTGAGAATAAGACGTTCAAAATGGAGCAGCTTAAGGAGACCATGTTCGACATGAAAACCTGGCTTATTGTCGTCATTATTATTGCGGGTAATGTGCCTACAGGAGCGTCAGGAAGTTACTCTTCTACACTTATCAAGGGCTTTGGATACACCTCGAAGGAGTCTGCCCTTCTTAATATCCCTAGCGGCGCCATCTCAATGATTGCTGTCATGGGCGCCTCTTGGTTTGCGGGTCGATTTAACAGCCGCGGTTGGGGTATCGTCGCTCTTCTCGCTCCTGGTGTCCTGGGTGGTGGTCTCATGGCCTTTCTCCCACGCCATAACAAGGCTGGTAAACTTGCGGGTATTTACCTTACCAGTATTTTTGGACCCAGTAAGACTCCCTCTCTCCCTCCCAAACCTCTTATATCGTATAATCTGACACCAAAATCCACAGATCTTGCAATGATGTATTCCTGGGCAGCAGCCAACTACGCCGGGCACACCAAGAAAGTCAGCATCAACGCAATCATTTTGTTTGCTTATGGCGCTTCCAATATTATTGGACCCCTAACCTTCACTGGGTACACTGCGCCAGAATATATCCCAGCTAAGGTCGCAATAATGGCCTGTCTAGCACTTGCAATTGTTGCTGCAATCATTCTAAGATACTGGTACGTCTGGGAGAACAAGCGCCGAGATCGTCGAGCAGCAGCGGAAGGCTACGTGCATGTCCAGGATATCGAGTTCATGGATTTGACGGACAAGCAGAACCCTGAGTTCAGGTATGCATTGTAAGAGCGGTTGAGGAGGGCTAGTTTTGAGGTAGTGCGCTTCTTAGACAGGTTACGGGCTTATGCATTTCGATATGCAGATAGAGAGAGGGGTTACTCATAGAACTAGTTCGGGAGTAGATAGCACACGCTACATGGAAATTCATCCAAACTATGATTTATACTTTCAATCTGAATCTGAAAAGATGCCGTAAAAGAGTTCCTGCCTTACATCGCGGTGTTGCATGTTATGTATGGTACGGAAAGATAATCTTCTCACCCAGTGAATCCAAACTTCTCCAAGTCTTCCCTTACTTACATATCATCGCCCTATTTCCTCGCCGCCATTGCCTTTCCCATGATAACCCACGCACTTAGTATTATAGTTCATGCCACTATAAATTAAAGATCCATACTCCATTGATACAGTCCCGCGCGCCATATCATTACTGTGTACTATGACAGCTTTCGAACAAGTCTGCACCAAACATAGTTAAGGAAGGCACACTAAGATGCTTACAGTTAGTTCACCTTACTTATCTCCCCGTCTGCACATATCCCTGCGAAAGATACAGTCCCGCGAGCTAAGGCAGGACGGCCAGTCCTAAAGTGGGAGTCAACCTTAGTCCAAGTGCCATTCCTGAAAGCACTGTAAACATACTGTGCACCATTACCCATTCTTTCTATGCCTTCGTACAAAAGAATGGCAAAAATCATCTTAGTGAGCGGGGCTATCTGAATAACCATGCCTCCCCACGTGATACGTGCGGTCCTGTACCTTTTTAACCACCAATCACTCAGCCCTTCTGGCAGTCTATCTCAAGTAGCAGATGGTTTTTAGTATTTTTCTGTACAAATAACTTAATAATAGTGCGTGTCTCTTAGCGGTTATAAGTTAGGGAAACTGTCTATGGACCTTGTAATCAATCAAGGGCCTCGGAACTGTATCTTTGGGACCGGCCATGCATGGTAGTGTAACATCGTAGCCTTATGCAGCTTGTTACATGAGGCTGATAAAAATAAAAGTTCGGTCTGCTTCTCGATTTATAACACCCTTCTTACTCTCACATTAACTCCATTTTCTGTCTTCAGTTCTTTTCTCCTGCTTCAGCGTCGAGACTTCCGTTTAGGAATCTTGATCTCTCTCCTCCTTCAAGCCCTTCCTAATACCTTTGCTTTGCCAAATCCTGCAACAATGTCACATGTCATCCTTAGGCGTACAGCGCGACCCCTCCGGCTCCTCTCCTCCAAAATCGTCTCCTCCACCTCATGTCCATCCATCCCCAGATTCACCATCGACCAACGTACCTTCGCCACCACCACCACCACCAACAACAGCATCATACCCTCCTATAAAGTCAACGAAAAGCGCCTCTGGGATACCATCCACGACACCGCAAAATGGGGTTCGACCCCTGACGGAGGCATTCGCCGCCTGGCTCTAACTGACACCGACAAATCCGTCCGTGAATGGTTCATCTCCACCGTCCAATCTCTCGGCTGCACCGTGAAGATCGACCAAATGGGCAACCTCTTTGCCATCCGCCCGGGCACTTCCTCTTCCCTCGCGCCCATAGGTATCGGCAGCCACCTCGATACACAGCCCGCTGGCGGGCGCTACGACGGTATCCTGGGCGTCCAGGCAGGCATTGAAATCCTTAAAGTGCTCCACGAAAACGGACACACAACATACGCGCCACTCGCAGTCATCGATTGGACAAATGAAGAAGGGGCGCGCTTCAATACCGGAATGGTCTCGTCCGGCGTCTGGTCTGGACGATACACGCTCGACTTCGCCCACGCGCTGCCAGCCGCAGAGGACAAGACGCAACAGACGACGATGAGGAGTGAGTTGGAGCGCATTGGCTTTCTAGGGACCGTGCCGGCGTCGTATAAGGAGAACCCATTGAGTGGGCATTTCGAGCTGCATATCGAACAAGGTCCGATCCTTGAGGACGAGGGCAAGAAGATAGGGGTTGTGACCGGAGTCCAGAGTATGGGTTGGCTCGTCATCACTGTCCATGGCGAGAACCAACATTCGGGAACCTGTCCCATGGCACGTCGTGCGTGCGCCCTCACGTCTGCCGCGCGCATGATCTCGCGCGTGGAGGAAATCGCCCTTGCGGCCGGCGGCCTCTCAACCGTCGGCGTCATCAACTCGTGGCCACAGTCACCAGCCACGGTCCCCAACAAAGTCGTCTTCACCGTCGACTTGAGCCACCACTCCACAGAGGTGCGTGAAGGCATGATTTCCGATGTGTGTGCGGAAAGCGCGCGCATTGCCCAGGAAAACAAATGCACGGTTGAGGTCGAGGATATCTGGAATAGTCCTGCTGTGCAGTTCCATGACGATTGCATTGGTTGTGTGCGGGAGGCAGCGCGAGGAACGGTGGGCGAGGAGAATGTGAAGGAGATGATGTCGGGTGCAGGTCATGATAGTGTGCATACCAGCGACAAATGTCCGACGAGTATGTTGTTTGTACCGTCGAANGGGGGGGATTTCGCATCATCCGGATGAGTACACCTCATCGGAGCAGTGGTATGTGGTATCTCCTTTCCAGAAATGAAAGGCTTGTTTTCGATGGCTAACATACTTTGTCTCCAGCGCTCTTGGTGCGCAGGTGTTGCTTAATAGTGTTCTGCGATATGATGATAAGTTGAAGAAGAGAGGCACAATACCTTGATCTATTATCTTAATGCAGAGTGCTTTGTTTTAATTAAACAGTCGTACAACACTATTCTATGCTTCTTATTCTTTATCTGATATTAATCAGGAGGAATGGCCCTCCAAATCTTGAAATTGCGGTAGTTAATTTGCCGAGTTCCTCAATGATTGTTCGCTCAAACGCCTTCGTATTCTCTACTTGCTTACTTGTGGTGGTTTCTAGCAATAAAAATGTGACGTGTAGACGAATAATTATTGACTGAAGAAAAGGAATATTAAATGAATATTTGGTTTGAGTGCATCAATAATGTCAAATCGAAACCCTCCGTCAGTCGCTAACAGTAGCGTCCCACCGTAGATATTAATTCCTGGAGATCTCCATTGGTTCATTCAGTGCAGATCCCAGCAAGTACTGGAACTGCTACGTCGCTTAGACACTCAAGGAATGGATTGATTATCGATCGGGGCAGGATCCAAGCTACAGTGCTTCAGCTGAACTTTGATCGGCAGGCCTTCGAGTATATATACAGTGAGTGAAATCTAGATCGAGAGTCTGAGGCAAGTAGTCCGGATCCCAGGTATATCTGTCGTAGGAAATTGCTTGCTGACAATCATGTGGAAGGCATCGATTGATAGCTTGATAGGTCCATAGATAGCACATGCGGAAGAGGAAAGCCATATTCAGGCTGAAAATCTTGCTGTGGCGGCGGCCGAATGTTGCAGCCGTCGTAGTCGAATTGGGAGTCAAACATCATGTCGTAAGGTGCCGTAGAGAGTGATATTGCGGGCGTGAATTGCATTGTATTGCAAATATCTTCTGTAATTGTCGTGTAAACTGCATCGTCCGGCATAGGCCACTGCATGTCGCTCGGCGAAGGTCCTATCGCTCGGGACCCAGAGCGTGGCGTTGGAGAGTCCCAGAGAGGCGTACTGGATGAAGGAGAAGATCGCTGCAGCTGATGAGATCTTGAGGATGATTGGGATGACTGAGCCGCTGTAGAAACCGGAATCATCTTGCCATAATTTTGCTGGGACTTTGATATCCGCGAAGGGTTGAATCCCTTAGTTTGCCTTGCTCGCTCTAATGGTGGCCCACACTTGATGTGGCCTCAGAGCAATCAGCAGCTGATTTTCCAAGAGGATATCCAGGGACATACATACCAATTAATCTCTGAACTCGAATGATACCCTCTGGCGTCCGCTCTTCTCCTAATGTGTCCAGCGCCTGCATCACTTCCACTTTAACGGCGACACATTGGCGGCCCAAGCGGACGCAGCTGGCGCATCTGCCCTGTTCATCCCCCGGTGATGGCATGCATCTTGCCTTACGCTTTCGACAGTGATCTGGAAATAGAAGAGTCGGCGAGTGTACAGATTATTTTTTGCAGGACAGAATTGGTGGTAGTTTTCAATACTTACCACAGGCGACCGAAGCCCGGTAATATCCCAGCTTATCTCCCTTGGACTGAGCGTGAGAAAAATACCCAGGATGAGACATGATGGGCCAAATCCCACAGCAACCCGTGCGAGAATACGTGCCGAATTGTCCGACTGATGCGAAGACGGGGGAGTGTTGTTGGTATTGTATGTATGGGCGAAAAGGTATAGAGGCAAAGAAGGAATCGAACGAAGATGAGGATGTCAAAGGGGGCNGGGGGTGGGAGCCTTTCCCAACCCACGGAACAGCGAGAGAGATGATGAGAGTTGTGACAATGCGACATAAGCGAGTACATGATCATCACGTGGAGATAACCCCGTCAATGTTCTCGACCGAACTCGCCCCGCGGGCCAACTATTAGTTATTATATATATAATTATCGCACTAGTTAGTCATTTTCTCTCTCCGCTATCGATCTCGCCATAGAGAACTATATGGTAGGATAATTGATACTATTAGTATATGTGAGGGGTTGCAGTTGAATGCCATACTCCGTACGATTAACAGTTTATCTGACGGGAATAAGATGTTGATACCATGCACATAAGCGTGATAAGTCAACCCCGAGATTGTGGTACGCACGTGAAAGGATCCCATGCGCTAGTCTAATCTAAATTCGCTCTAGTCTCAAGATTGGAAACACCTTGAACCCATTGACCTCGTGTCACTTACACTAAACCTAAACAGATCTTTGGCGTCAACACCGACGTTGAATTAAGCGCGCATTTGTGATCGCCCGCTATTGTTGGGGAAAAGGCCGGAGGAAGCCTTTCTGCGTGAATGACACAGGACATGGTAAACAGGGGTTGTTAATAAGCAGGGGTGGTTGAAGTTCCTCCTGGACCCTCATCGACTTTGCTCAAGACAGCGACTCCTTCCACGTGGCCGGTCTGCGGGAAGAAGTCAAAGCCGCGCAGAGTCTCGATGGTATATTTCGCTCCACCCATCCCATTTACTAGGACTCCAACATCTCTAGCCTGTGTATGAACGTTACAGCTCACGTACACCACCCTCTTCGGACCAAACTTCAGTAGTTGACTAAGAAAACTCTCGTCACAGCCCTTCCTTGGGGGATCAATGACCACAACCGTCTCATCTTTCGGATATGTGACTGACTTAAATAGCTCTGGTGCGTCTGCAGCAATGAATGTACACTGAGAAGACGGCAGCTTGTTGAGTTCGGCATTCTTGCGTGCGTATTCGATCGAACCTATCGAGATGTCGATGCCCATAGATGAAGTGAAGAGAGAGGACAGCGTTATAGTGAAGAGGCCAGAACCTGAATACGCATCAATGAGATATTTGATTTTAGGCGCGGTGGACTCCTGGGATGTTGGGGGCGGGAATATACGGTCGCGGATGTACTGAGTGAAGACAGGTAGGATGGAGTTATTATTTTGAAAGAATGATCCTGCTGGGTTGGTGAAGACGAAATCATCCACATATTCAATCGTAGTAGCATTGTTGTCCGTTATGCAGGTCTTGAAATCTCTATACCTGGTGGTAGTCGTCTCCACTGTGTCCTGAGGCGTTTCTGTTGCTGTCGGGGAAGCCGGGGAATCGTTCATCACTCGTCGTGTACTTTCTCGTAATAGAATTGTAGCTCCTTTTTGGTATTTGTCTAGCTCCTGGATAACCCTTACTCTTTCTCTCTTCATCCCTAATCTGACAGCTTCGGTTCCAATAGGGCAATCCTCAATATCCATCGTCTTCCTAGTCCCTTTCTGCATGAACCCAATCTCAGGGATTTCCTCATAACCTTTCTTCTGACCACTCTTTCTCAAACTCCTGCTTCGATATCCCGGAGGCCCATCAAAATGAGGTGTGAGTTTGGTTCTGTATCCATACTGGAGTGGGCTGCCAATCGTGTCATCAATTGGAGGGACGAGCTCGGGCGGGAGCTGGGAGAAATTCTTGTATGCCTTCTCTACTATGGTCTTTTTGTGCTGTAATTGGGTGTCATAGTACAGCATTTGAAACTGACAGCCAGAGCACTTGCTGAAGTATTTGCATCTTATCCTTGAATCGTCGCGTAGAGGGGAAGGTTCTACGACGGAGACGAAGTCTGCTAAGGAGTAGTGGCTGTCACGGAAATGTTTGATGACTTTTGCCTTCACTGTGTCACCTGGTGCAGTAAACGGTACTACATAGATCTGCTCTGAGGTGGAGTCCCAAGCAAGACCATCTCCAGTTGAAGAAATTTCAGTAACTTTCACCTCGATTTCCGTAAATGGATCAGGCAGTTTCACTTTCCCAAGGGGTGGCGATTCAACATCCCCGTCTCCATTCGCTGTAGAAGATATTTGTGCATCAGCGGGGAATTCCTTGCTGTTACTACTAGTGGTTTCTAAGTCGGCAGGTGTGACTGTATCGGCCAATTTCTGTGCAGCAAATAAGGCGCGGACATCCTCTAGGAGAACCTCTTCACTCGATCCCTCTTTTACCGGCTTTTCCTTGCGTATCCGTTGTCGTTTTGCTCCTCGCCCACCTTGAACTTGCCGCTTTCTACGGTCTGGACCACCATCGCCGTTCCGGGCTTCTGCGGTAAGAGGCTGCATGGAGAAGAAATTGAATTTGCGGACGGATACGTTTTGCGTAGAGGATTGTAGGCTGAGAGGTTGGATAATCCGCCTACAACATCGGAACATCGAAGAGGTTAGCAAGGTAGATTAATTGAAGCTTGCGGAGTCACTTGATGTCAAGCTTTTCGAGAGGTTTAGCTTATAATTCTTTTGATGCAAAACATGTATTTCACTAGCTTTGCCTCGCTAATCTGCAGGGCTGAGGCATCAACAATCATCTTTAATGCCCCCAGTACCTCTCCACCTTTATGATCAATGTGGTAAATAATCCCATGGGAAAAAAACAGTGCTTTCAATAATACATAACTCCATGCACTAAGAATATGAAGAGCAATGACACCTAAGCCAATCAAGCGTCTATCCTTAGTCCTATAACATTACTCCCTTCTTTCCCACATACGCTTCATAGTTCCCGATAACGAAAGGCCACCAAATAGCCACTCATTGCTGTGCCTCCCGCATTGTGTGTGGATATTCATATGTGCTGTCCCTGAACGGTGCGGATGTGCTTGTCCACTTGATTGACTACGGGTATTTTTCTGCAGTGGCTGCATCTCCTGCCCATCACTCCTACTCGCCACGGAGGAGCCAAGCAATCTGTGAGCTTCTTTCCTGAGAGTCTCGCGGGATGCTTCATCGATGATCCATTGCGTTGAATGGAACCTAAACGGCTGAGGGTCAGAGACAGCTCTTTTGAGTGGTTCTGTCATGTGACAAGACGGAACGTCGTGCAGTCGATCAGTTTTCGACATCATGAGGGTCTCCCGGGTTGAATGTGATAGCATGTTGAGACGGGTCTCATTGCAAAACTGAATATCAATAGATACAGCATTGAATAGGCTTGCTCTTAAAATCAAAGGATATCCGCTCCGATTTATACATTTTACTACTGCATCGTGCTGCAGTCAAATAGCGTCAAATAGATGGATAATCGGAAAGTTTAACAAGGGTGATGGATTTCGCCAAGTATCCGGGGCTGATTAGCGTTTCGATGGAAGGCTTCCAGAAGGCTTCCTCATTCGTCTTTCCTGCCCGACCAAGGCTTCCATTTGAATCCCTTGCTCAGGTGACCTTGCTGTCCAAGAGCATTGGATCAACGATGACGATCGATGACAATGTTGTTAATGCACCGTCTCTTCCATACTGCAGTGCTGCTGACGGGTTCCCCGAGGCTCTGTTCTCGGAGGCTTCAAATTTGACGCGGGCCAAATTATGCCGTCTTATTGAGTCATTTGGTACAATGACCGTATGTGCTATTTTATTCTCTGCCAGAATTCTTTCTCTTACTGAGGTATTTAGTTAATTCAAAAGTGCTAATGATTCAGGCACAAGGAGCAATCGCAACCGTTGGTAAATCGGTCAACAGAGGGGGCTCAGCTGCCAAGACTGCCCAACTGATCGTCTTTTAGCCTTGCGCAGCCTCATTCTGTTCCTGGATGACTCCTTCACCATTGCAATTCGTTATTTCCGTATGCTTCAGTTGGCCTTCCCAAGCTGCCAAACGTCCTAGATCGGTTCATCGGCATCTCAAAGATTCTATGGCGACAACCATTGCTCTCCAGCCTCTATCTCCATGTAAGATTGTAGGCAACACAAGCTGCTATATGAAACTTCGTGATATATGGATAGAACAGTTCCGAGAAAATATTTCTCATAAGCCATTGTTGCTATAAGAATGAGGGCGAAATTCCACTTTTAGATAAGTTAATTGGTGAAGTAATTGCTGAGCGTTGCTACCGGTAGTTAAATCCTAAAAATGCTATTGTTCCTTATATATCAGGCATGAGAGAGTACATCCTAAATAAATGAGCATCACGTGCCTGCGCTTGTGCTCACGTTACCGAGAATCTTTTGAATTCATCGATATTTCCCGTTGGGAACGGTCTCATCATATTCAACAGCATTGAGCCATTGGACGCCAGTCGGCGACTCCAATATATATAGGGAGTAATGAGTGTCTTACGGCCTGCAAGATGTCTCTATATGGCTCCCTCAATACCAAAGGCGCGGCCTCATATCCGCTGCCAAAATTTCCATACTTCCCCTAGTCTCCACGAGCGACGACGACCTAGATTTGCCAGTGTGAAAGCGTCCGAAATGGGCCTGGTACAGAACAAAACTCCAGCCCGAGAGATTTTTAAATCTTACAGCAAGGAGGAAAAAGAAGCTCTCGCAAAAATCTATACACCGGAGCAGATGAAGGCAATTGAAGCAGGAGAACAGGCAATCGATCCGGAGGATCTAAAAAGTCACGGTGTCTTACGATCCGATGCAGGAATGTTACCTTACCTGGATGATCTCAGTACCATTCAGCCGGTTATTGATAAGCGTCCAAAGAAGTATCAACCCCTGGACCCGAAGGAGCGCTGGCAGACCCCAGAAGAGCTCGCGGGAGAAATGCTTGAATGGTGGGAGAAGGTCCATTTCGAACCCCCAAAGCCTGAGAACCCAGAGGACCCAAAGTATCTCACAGAAATCCGCCCTAATCGACTTGATGCAATGAAATTTGAGGAGGAATCTTCGGGAAGAACAGGTGGCGATGGGCGGCCTGCTCCGCGATCAACATCGTCTCTTGCTCCGGCAATTCCTAGAGTACTCGACCAGGACACAATATATCAGAAGGAAGATGGAGACGAGGAAGATTCGAGAGACCCAGATGGCATTTACAATAGGTTACGGAAACAGACGGGGTTGACGTTGGACGAAATTCTGGATCTCAAAGCTAAGATCTTGGTGAGACATCGCGTTGTTAATCAAACTCGTATGGGCAAGATTCAGAGTATGTATTGTCTTGCTATAGCTGGCAATCAGAATGGCCGGTTAGGAATCGGTGAAGCCAAGGGTATAGAGGTGGAGGAAACGATGAACAATGCTAAAATTGCTGCCATTCGCAACATGCAACCCATCCCTCGGTATGAGGAGCGCACAATTTACGGCGAGGTTAATGGCAAGGTTGCCGCTGCTGAGGTTGCCCTCATGGCCAGGCCTCCAGGTGAGCCTACTTCTTTCTCTGTTAAGTATGGAAGATTAACGAAATTTAGGCTATGGTTTGCGCTGTCAGCACAACATCTTTGAGATGGCACGGGCAGCCGGTATCCAGGACCTTTCTGCAAGGGTCCCACGCTCCCGAAACAAAATGAATACCATCAAAGCCACATATCAAGCCCTGATGAGCCAGAGATTACCAGATGAGATCGCCCGAGGAAGAGGAAAGAAACTTGTAGATGTTCGAAGGGTGTATTATGGCGGCCGTGTATAATTGTATGTTCAAATATATCCGTGTATGAGTATGGGGGCAATAGATATGCGATATCATAGCATTCCAGTATAGTGACAGCATTGGATTGAAAATTTCAATAACCCTTTCTAAGATGCTTTTGTTATCCGTTGATCCCAACGCCGTAACTCCTACACTCCAATTGCATCATAACCTTTTTTTTATTCTTGTCCACCTTGATCTCCTGAATAGATCTCTTGCTGCAGGACAATGCTATACACACTCGCCTTCAATAATGTAAACACCAAACTTGTTTTCCGTTCCAGCTGCCTTAATCCATCTAGAATTTCTGCAGTCGGTGCGCCAGCCATCGCATCGAGAAGACCTGCAAGCTACGAAACAAGTCAGCCAATAGTTAAAGGCATAAACAATAGTATGAGCAGCAGATACCTTCTTCATGTTCTCCGCTAATCTCTCGTACTCATCCAGCACATCTTGTTCAAGCGGTGAGAGCTCTTCAGCTGCTGGTGCAAGAATATTGGATGTGGTGGGATCTGAATGCTCCATGGCAGTCTTCGAATCTTGCGATCCTTAGAACATGAGCTTAGATGGCACTACTTGAAATGCACATTAAGAGGATGACAGGAGGCATTAAACGCGTCACTGGACTCTCGCGTCAGGATTGTACCCCTCTGCCCACTCACGTGATTATCTCAAATTCTTGTATTCCCCCATTAGATGCAGAATCATTTGGTAGCTTTATAACCTAAAAAGAAGAAAACTGAGGAAGTAAGTCTATTTTACGGCATTTTGTTATATTAATAAAAGCTCAATTGCACATATACGGTGCTTGTTACATGTATCCGTTTCAATTTCCAAATATGACTCCATATTCCAAATTAGTTTATTAGACTCTGACATCTGCAGGTTTTCTCATTACATAGCGTATTGTTGAGACTTGGGGTGCTGAAAAATCCATGAAAATAATGAGTCTCGGGGACCAGCGTCAGGCAGTATTCTAACACAAACTCTCATACGGTGTTCTAGAACAGGTAAAAATAGAGTAAAGGTAAACGTGAAATGTAGATTTGTGGGCCAATTTAACATATTGGGTCACTACCTTGCGACCGAGCGTATGACAGTATTCAGCACTTAGGTTTTACGAGTAGTCTTTCCCTCCAAACTTTGTGTGGTAAGTTAAGTAAATCCAAGTCTACCGGAACATTGAAATGCCAAATTATCGAATCGACAAATTTGTCCAATTATTGGTTTAAAAGTTTTGGCACACACCGACCATTTGATAAACGATAAATACTCCAGAGAGCAACTTAGACTTCAGGCCGAGAACCAGTGGCAGCACTCGCTTGGAGTGTATGAAATGTTGGTCGCCGACCAAATCGGTGACCTCGTCTACCGTCTGTTCCGTGTAGTTCGCCTCCCACCTTTTGTATTTGATATCGCCAAGTCTGGATATGGCTGACTTTACAGCCAGTCAATCAAAATAATATCTGGGCTACCAATTTCATGAGATCGTAAATGCAACCTTATCCGAAAGTTTTGTGGGTAAATTCGCCAAAATCACGTTTCCTATGGTGAGGTGACAACTTTATCCCAGCATCATCAGATGGGTTCAAAGTCTCCCTCAGCAGGACAATCACCTCAAGAATGTCCAAGATCCACAGTCTCAGCTGCTTGTATTGCATGTCGATCTAAGCATCTCAAATGTGATGGTTTCAACCCCTGCTCAAGATGCTCGACGGACAGCACAGATTGCATCTATGTTAGGAGCAGAAGAGGCTATAAGGGGCCCAGGAAAGCCATTGCTCAGCGAAAAGCTTTGTCTCTATCTTCAGATCTATCACGAACACCCTGTCCTCTCATCAGAGCGCCGTTTGGTTCTAGGGACCTGCAACAGCAGATTCACAATGGTTCAGCGGTCTCATCTGGCCAAGCGTCCTCTGCTGATCCTTCATTGTTTGATTTCAGCCAGGACCTAGCATGTTCGGTGTCTAACTCTGTGCACTTACTACCGGACTTGCAGCAACGATGTATGGAAGCCTTTTTCCATTACTTTGCTCCTTCTCATCCTTTTATGCTTCCAAAACCCAACCTCTTGAAATTACTAAAGGAGAAGCCTCTGGGGTATATTGAGGCTATCTTATGGTATGTTGGATCCCTCTATATTCCGGAGGCGCCAACGGCGTCATTTGAACGGGAGGCAGAGCGCCTAGTTAATCTGCCCACTTGTCCTCGCGACGGCTTTAAAGTGCAGGCCATGCTCCTTCTTGCTATTGCATTTGATGGATATCTATATAGAGACAAGGCTCTACAGCTTCTCATCGAGGCACAAGATCTGGCTTTTGACCTAGGCATGGACAAACGTGAATTTGCCTCGATGCATGGAGAGGGATGTGTTATCATGGAAGAAAGCTGGCGTAGAACCTGGTGGGAACTTTACGCTATTGATGGAATGATTGCTGGTGTTCACCAAAAATCAATATTTCGCTTCTACAATGTGACCTCTGATGTTCCACTGCCTTGCGAGGAGACGGAGTACATGTCAGGAGTAAGATCCAATTTCAAATTTCCCTTTATGCACTCACTAATCGAATATGAAGATAATACCCCCTTTATTGACTTTGGAAGATTTTGACGATGCCTTTTTTGATGCGAGAGGTATCGATTATTCTTCTGGCACATACCGCATAGCTGCGATTCGAAATCTTGGCAAGGTTATGGCATTAGGAAAAATTGTCTTTCAAGATGACCCCACCATTGACAGAATTGATTCTTACATTGTTAACTGGTTATTACATCTCCCAGCATCGAAGAGGAGTATGGTTGCTCGCGATGGTAGAGTTGACGAAATGCTTTTCCAAGCAATGATGATCACCCAAGCGTGAGTACATGTGTAAGTGATCTCTCTCGGCGAGTCGGTATTGACTAAAATGTAGAACTACTATACTACTTCATCGGGATCATTCTCAGCTTGATTCGGCAGTTGCGCAGAACGTCACGTCCTGTGCTCCTCATCATCAAATCACTCCCGGCCCATCATATAACATACATGCAGCAAAGACTATTGAAGCAGCCCAAGAAATTTCTAAACTTATCACTCTTCCTACTTCAATCATCAAACATACACATTTCTTCGTGTGTGCTATCACACTAGCTGCGATAATACACCTGTCGTGCTGGTCCCTTCAGTTACCTCAAATTCAAGATAGAGATATTAAAGAGCAACTTCGTCTTAGCAGTGGCGGGTTACAAGCACTGGTAAAAGTTTGGCCCGCGGCTGGGGTATCGTTTGCGCAGGTAAAGAGTATTGCGCAGGAGCTGTATACAGCAAAGAAGGCAGCAGCAGAATCAGTGCTATGGACCCCGATTAGCGATGATGATATGATGAGAAGCATAATAGATGACCAGAATATCATGGAAGATATGCACTTACTTTGAGCTTCAGTGTGTCATCAAAGGGAATTACTAAGAGTTCCGGTTTGTACTGTATGAGAAGAGGCATGGATGAGATTGTATTATAGGAATGATTCCATATTTAGATAGCCTAATTTATAATGACACTATTTCCTAGTTGTTAATTTTATCATGGGGCTTGGATGCTCAATACGGGCTATTGAACACAACCTTCACTTAAAATATCATCTAAACACCCGCAAGTATTAGCATCATAAAATTCTATACGTGTCACAAGTTAGCCATGCGAACCTGACATAATTGAGATCTACTTTCTACTTGTAAGTTGCAGTTTGATTGCCATAGCAGAGACAGGCTTCGGGGACCTCGGGTAACTTTATTTAACCTTTCGGCAACTAAATAAGTTACGTGCAAACCACGATCCCAGAATAGATTAAAGGGTAACACCCAGCCACACGCTCCTTATATATGTTCTGTAATCATATCGCCGTTCTCAGCAGCGGCCGCCAATCCGAAACCAATTTGAGTTTCTGGATGCTATTAACCTTATAGGCGAAAACCAAGCCTTCAATATTCCGGCCTTTACTCAGCTGGTGATCCAGCCCTCATAAGCGGCTTTATGCTCGCGGCTTACTGGATCGGCGACCTTGTCAGACTCTAGCTTATCTAGCTGAACATCAATATGCACGTAAGGTAAATCCCTTAGTATGGTTATATATATGAACTTCTCTTTTAATTACTACTGTATCTTCAACCTATCACTGTTTCCAGCTGCCAATGTACTGTATATGTGTATACATTGGACCTTTAGTATTCTGTCTTAATATCAAGCTTCAATGCCATTTCTTCTTGCCAAACACAGCAAAACTGGATTCGTTGTAGAGCTACCTATCCATTCAAGTAGCTCGTTGTTTATCTTTCTTTGAAATGAGTAGTATCACAGAGACAAAGGCTTCCAGCCTTCCTGGGCAGTCATTGGATTGTGGATTTAACATCGATATCGAACAGAAAGCTATCGATGACATCCATCTGGTTAATGATGTCGTGCGGGACTTCTCCTGGCAGAACATCACTGTCACGGTTAAAGATAATAAGACGAAGGAGCCGAAGGCTATCCTTAATGATGTTAGCGGCATTGTCCAGGCGGGCGAAATCTGTGCTCTAATGGGCCCAAGGTGCGTCATTCAAGACTGTTGATTGCACTTATCAAATGAGGCTTGAGAAGATTTCAGATGAAGCTACTTGTTAACATAGAACAGCGGCTGCGGCAAGACGACGTTGCTCAATGTTTTAGCTCATCGCGAGGCGGCAGCTGGAGCAAAAGTTGAAGGAGCCACTATGGTCAATGGCTCTTCTCTATCCACCACTTCATTTCGGCAGATGAGCTCCTATGTCGAACAAGAGGACGCGCTTATTGGATCCTTGACGGTCAGGGAGACGATGCACTTTGCTGCCCGTCTTGCCCATAAGAAGTGAGATTCCGACACATAACAAGAGCACATATTTAGAATCTCTACTGACTATCATTTTACAGTGCCTTAGATAAAGCTGATCGTATCCGCCGCATCGATGGCTTACTTGACTCTTTTGGACTGCGAGGCCAAACTCACATCATCGTTGGCACCCCAATCCGGAAAGGAATCAGCGGTGGCCAGAAACGTCGGCTTAGTGTCGCCAGCCAACTCATAACGGGACCAAAGCTTCTTTTTTTGGATGAGCCTACCAGCGGTCTTGACTCCGCTGCTAGTTGGGAAGTCGTTTCCTACGTAAAGGAGATTGCAAAGCTTAACAATGTTTGTATCTTGATCACTCCTTTACACGATTGCAGATCAGAAGAGCTAACAAAGGTGCTAGTTGATTGTGATAGCAAGTATCCATCAGCCTTCCACAACCACTTTTGAATGCTTTGATAAACTGCTACTCCTCTCAGCTGGAAAATCACACTACTTCGGGCCTGTAGCTGAAGTTAGCTCATACTTTGGCTCGATTGGATACTCCATGCCATTGCATATAAACCCAGCCGAATATATTCTCGACTTGATGAATGTCGATTTTACTAGTCGCAAAGAAGCTACAACTACCCGGTTGAAGGAAATACAAGAGAAATGGAAAAATTCATCTAACAACCGCACTTTATTAACCCAGATTGGAAATGCTATCAAGGACGTGAGGCCCGTACCAACAATGAATGTGCCAAGCGCAAGTTTTGTTCTCGTAGTCTTGACTCTCCTTCATAGATCATTTATAAAAAGCTACCGTGATGTTGTCGCGTATGGTATTCGCATAGCGATGTATATTGGTCTAGCTATCATGATGGGCACAGTTTGGCTGCGTCTGAAAGTCGGGCAGGAAGATGTTCAGCCGTATATCAATGCAATTGTAAGTATTTATACCGGAGTAAGATGTGAGGTACTGACCAGTATGAATAGTTTTTTGGCTGTGCCTTTATGTCATTTATGGCTGTAGCCTACGTACCTAGTTTCCTAGAAGACCGTGCAACATTTATTAAGGAGCGTGCAAATGGTCTCTATGGAGCTGCGGCTTTCAATCTGTCAAACTTTCTCATTGGTATTCCATACCTCTGTAAGCAGCCATCTATCTTGAGTGATAGGGTTATGCTGACTGTTACAAGTCCTGATTTCTGTTCTATTCTCTGTCATAGCATATTGGCTGTCCAACTTCCGTCCTGCCGCTGATGCTTTCTTCACTTGGATCATGTGGCTCTTCCTTGACCTTGTCGCAGCCGAATCACTTGTTGTCTTAATGTCATCCCTGTTTCCTAACTTTGTTATTAGTCTAGCTTTAACTGCCTTTGCGAATGGCTTGTGGATGTCTGTTGGTGGGTTCTTGGTTACACCAAAAATCCTCAATGTGTTTTGGAAGTATGTTTTCCATTACATCGACTATCAGGTAGGTTACTATTTTAGACATCAATTATTCGAAGAATCTTTGCGGAGACAGGAGTGCTAATCATATTTCAATAGACCTACGTGTTCCAAGGAATGATGGTCAACGAGTTTTCGGGACGGACTTATTCTTGCGATGCTGATTGCCACTGCATGTATCAGACCGAGCTTGCTGACCAATGTCGCATATCAGGCAAAGGAATCCTGGACCAGTATGGCTACAGCACTGGTCATACCAGAGAGTGGGTTGGAATTCTTCTAGGTATTGTGCTTGGTTACAGACTTTTAGGTTGGGCTGCTTTGGCCCTGAGGAAATAATTGGCAGGTTTCGATCTTATTATTACGCTACCGTATATACCTTTATATCTTTGCTGGACTTACAGATGTCAAATTCAGTTTCGAATTCTGTAGAGACGGGGAGATTTAGAATTATTGCATGGAGAGTGGGTTTTCTTCTTCCGACGTCGATACTACAATAGACGCCGGCACCTCTTTCACGTAATTGTAATTGTTAGTAGTTATTTCGAGTCTCTCCGATGTATTATAACCTATTTAAACTTTGAATGAACCGCTAAGACAGCAAGTGCTGACCCCACTTCTGTAGGTAGTCAGGATTTTAAATTCGAATCCATTCTCATTAAGGCAAGTCCTCCCGGGAATCCTAGATAAGTAGCTTCTGTGTGATGTACTTGTACTACGCGCAGGTTGCATTGCATTGGCAAGCGCTCCTTCTCTCGACATGCACAGGACTATGTGAGTCACTTCACCAGGAGCTGTGATGATATATTCATCTATTTGCCATCCAATCTGCAAATTTATTTCAAATTCACAATACACGAATTTACTTGATTAACTATCCCTCGACTGCCTTTACATATCTATCTACAATGACTACCGAAGGTGGAACCGGATATCCTCAGTTGACTCGTAACACGGTTGTGAGACGCAAGCCACGTGGTAAGAAAAGAAACAAGATTGATACTTTGCCCAAATCTTTCGTTCCTTGCTGAAATCAAATGAAGGTCATTATGACTACAAAACAATCCACGAAATAGTAAACACATCCAAAGCCTTGCAGGTAACTTTCAAGACCACAGACCCCGAAGATCCCTTTCCAGCAATGCTCCCAATGATTGGTTTCATGGCATCGTACAGCAGTCCGGATTCCACAGTCTCAGATCCCCTAGACCTCTATCTTCACGGCTACATCTCCTCACGCCTCATGCGTTTAGGGGCAGCGTTTGAAGGAGGACACGAAGGTTTCCCGATAACGATTGGAGCGACCCATTTAGATGGGCTGGTCCTTGCGCTGACACCTAACAATCATAGTTATAACTATCGCAGTGCAGTATTACATGGTTATGCATCTCCAGTTACAGATCCCAATGAGAAGATCTGGGCAATGGAGCGAATCACTAATAGCGTTGTCTCTGAGAGATGGGATAACACGAGAGTTCCCCCAACTAAGACTGAAATGACGAGTACACAAGTATAGACCCCTTCTCATTTGGAATCCCTTGCTAAGCTGTGTATGAAAACCGTCTACTTTGTCTCCAAAGCATTTGAGATTGAAGTAGCCCTCTAGAATTTGTTTCATAATTTCATATGTATCATTCTCGATTTCTTGATCACATTGAATAGACCTCACTGAGTGATTGTAACGAACGGATACGATACCGCGTCTTGTCACACCATGCGATTCAATTCTAACTAACATGGAATTCTGAAATTAGATCTTAAAGGTGTCAATTGTCACGGCCTCAGCCAAAATCCGATCCGGTGGCCCATCTGACGACCGCGCCGACATGAAGAATGACGAGTTGCGTTCCCGAGTATGGACGGGCGTAATTCCATCCTGGACGGCGTTTGGTGAACCTATTCCAGGCACCGAGAACACAGTACGCACGGTTCCTGCACATGTGGCGGATTTTATCCGTAAGGAGAATAGGGTTAGAGAAGGAAATGCCGTTGCTTCTGTGAGCGGGCAGCCTCTGGGATATGACAGTTAGAACTAGTGAGGCAGAGAGTGAAAATCTATGTATTGTTATTGAAATACAATAAAACAAGAATACAAACCATCTTCACGGAGAATTGATGGATATAGACAATATTCTCATTGTAAATTTCCTAACTCATTTTCCAACTTTGTGACACTTTGGAATCACTGTCAAATTTCCAGTTTATCCTAATATTTAGTGCTCTTGAATTGTCTTCTGGAACTGAATATTCAAGTTCTCCGGTCAAGCGCTCTCCTGATTTTCTAGATTCAGGTTTACATTTCTTGTTATCGATTAACATGACGCCTTGCTTCCAGTGTGTATTCTTCCCCACTGGACCTGTTGTGAAAGCCACTCCTTTCTTGCCTTCCTTCATCCATTCTTCCGCTTTTGCATTTTCTGGCACTTTATCCTCTCTTGAGGGCATGAAGAACGAGTCGAACCAGATAATGAAACCATCCAAAGCGTCAATGTCATATTTTAAACTTGACTCCCATTCCCTAGTAAAGACGAGATCTTTTACAGCGGTAGTATGGAGACTCAGCTGCAAAAATGGAAAAGGTTCTGCGCAGAGGGTACTGAGAGGCATACTCAGTACCTGTGCATCATCATGAATCCCGGCTTGCATGGCTTTCATGTCGAATCCATATACATCTCTCCAAAACGCAATATGATCGGCAATATAATCCGGGTCCGCGATAGGTGCAATCCACATATTCATGTGGCTAGGGATCATCAGTCCATCTGGCTTGAGATACTTATCCCGGGCCCAGATAACACTGTCCAGCATTGCTTCATATAATAGGCAGTATCCCATCCATTCGCTCACAATAATATCAACTTTGTCAACAGGGAGAATTACTTCTTCAATCTTTCCCTTGAGACATGTGATCCTGTTTGCAAAGCCATTGTTGAACACGTTCTCACGGGCCTTTTCGATAATGGCTGAATTGTCTACTGCAATGACACGTGCAGCACCAGCTTTGGCACAGAACATACTAAGGATACCAGTCCCACAACCCACGTCAAGGACAACTTTGCCTGCAATCAAGGACTTGTGATTGTAAATAAAGTCACGATAGGCGTCGGTTCGAACAGTATCCTTTAACATTGTTTCATGGATATCTATAGTCAAGTAAGTGTGATGCATCTGTCACCATCATATGACACTGACCATTGTATGAATAAGAACTAAAATAATGGGTGTCATCATCCCTTTCTCCTCCTTCTTGAACGGCTTTTGAACCTTTCGAACCAGCCGGAGTTTTCTCGTTCCATCGATCATCTAATGTTTGCGCTACTGTGGATCTGTAATCATCAAACTGGGATTGCATTCTCCTTAGAGCATCTTCTAGTTCAGAAACTCGGGCAGCCAAAGCAGCAGGGTTTTTAGAAGTACTGAGATTAACGGCTGTGGCCAGAACATCATCGTGGTGCCCGTCTTCCACTTCTGGAAGCTCGTCAAGGCTGAAAAGCACCGCATCATCTTCTAGCACTGGTTTCAAGAAAGCTTCGTCCGCAATGTCTGCCCTAGAGACCGCTGGGCTAACTGGATGGCTACTGTGGACCTGGGAACGGATATAATTAACCAGTTTGACATCTCCGTAGAAATCCAAACGAAGTCTTTGCCTGATGTCAAGAAAATCAAAATCATACTTGTCCTTGCAGTACTTCAGCATTGATTTTATATCCGGAAAAACTTCATCGTCTAACAGAGAGATGAATTGCTCTTCTTCCTCGTCCGGTTCGGCGTCTTCCCACCCTTCGTCGTCCCTAGAATTTAAGATATCGTAGTCTTCAGAACTTCCTGACAATGACTCGGTATCCTTTACCGGAGGAAAGGGTTCTGACATGGTCAGGTCATTAAACTATACTATCAAAGAAGACCAAGTATCTGATGCGATTTTCAGGGCAGAAAATCTATTCAGGAATCTAAGGCTAAAAAATTTGGAGCCGTTGAGTTTATTGATATTTCATAGCGGGGAAAGTAAATTTATCTGTGGACCTATCACGTGGCGATAAGGTCAGGGCTCGACACAACATCAATCACCACTTGTTGCCAATGCATATGGACGAGTTCTATATATAACTGCAGGATTTGGCGCCTTCGCAGCTTTGGCCGTCTAGTACGGTAATTGCAGTATATAAAAATCCGGACAATGGCGTTGATTGAGGCGTCAGGAGCCGAACAAATGTGTGTTTCATCTGGTTGCCATCTGAGCAACAGCCNAAAAGGGGCGGGGGGTGCGGCCCCAGCGTGGAACCTTTCGACCAAAACAAATCCACAGGTAGGAGCTAAACGCTCAAAGATCATGATGCAGAAACCGAGGACTCTCCCAACCGCGAGCTGAAAGTATCATGTTAACATCCACACTACATTTGTACCCTTTGCCTACCGTACAGAGCCATTTTCGAATGCCCTTCCACACACGATCGCGAGCCTGATTAAACCAAGGGACTTGGTCTCTTTCAGGAAGAGCTTACAAAGTCTCGCACAATGTCGTTTCTATTTGGACGGCGCCCTCGGACGAACACTGTGGACCTCCCAAAGCAAGCTCGTGAACAAATATCGAAGCTTGATGGTCCCGGAGGTCCAGCTAAGGTATTTTGTTTTTTGTTTTTTGTTTTTTTGGAAGCGTTAATTAGGTATTAAACACCGCTGACCAAGAATTAGGCGGAGGAGCTTGCGAAGACATTGGCGCAGATGAAATATATTCTGCAAGGAACGCAAGGTATGCTTCGACACGACATGGTCACGTTCCAAACAGCAGGCTATTAGGCTCACCCGGTCGTAGAAACTGAGAGCAGTCCGGAACAGGTGTACCAGTTAGTGACGGGAATGATTCAGGAAGACCTGCTGTTCCACCTTGCTTCCAATCTATATCGCCTCCCGTTCGAGTCCAGAAAAGATGCCCAAGTTATTTTCTCCTACGTATTGCGGTTCCGTCCTCCGACTGCATCCCCTAAGAGCGAGCCCATAGCGCTTAGTTATGTAGTTAACAACCGACCGGATGTGCTCGTGGAATTGTGCAAGGGGTACGATCACAAGGAGAGCGCAACGCCTGCAGGCACTGTCTTAAGGGAGGTATTAAAGAGCGATGCGGCTGCTGCTATCATCCTGTATCACGATCAACATGAGGGGTCCGTTGGCGCCAAAGGGCTGACTGGTATCCAGCCAGAAATCAAACAAAGTGGAAAGGGGATCTTCTGGAAATTTTTCGACTGGATTGATCAAGGTTCTTTCGAAGTGAGCGCAGATGCGTTTACAACTTTTAGGGTATGCTTCTACATCTTATATCTTCTAAGCCGCAGCCACTGACTTGCCTTGCAAAAGGACCTTTTGACGAAACATAAGCAGATTGTCGCGCAGTATTTGACAACAAATTTTGATCTTTTCTTCGACAAGTACAATAATGTACTGGTAAAATCCGAAAGCTATGTTACTAAACGACAGTCTATAAAACTACTGGGCGAAATACTCTTAGATCGAGCGAATTATGCGGTTATGACGGCCTACGTGGATAGAGGGGAGCATCTGAAAATCTGTATGAATCTCCTTCGTGATGAGAGGAAAATGGTGCAGTACGAAGGTTTTCATGTTTTCAAAGTGTTTGTGGCAAATCCACACAAGTCAATTGCGGTGCAGAAGATTCTGCTTATCAACAGGGAAAGGCTTTTGACTTTTTTGAAACATTTCCTTGAAGAACGAACTGAGGACGAGCAATTCATAGACGAGAAGGAATTCTTGATCAAGCAGATCAAAACCATGCCTCCCACTCCTGTTGAACCAGCCCAAAGACCCGCGATCATGGGATCACAGTCACGATAGATGAATATATATATCCCGGACCACTGGTCCACCTGCCATTTGAGCAAGAGTTGAAGGCATGGTAGGAGTTCAGGACGTAATAGATTTGGCCAGGTAGTCGTGTTGCATTGATTGGTTTAGGCGTTTTGCGGAGTTCTCTTATGAAGTGTTATCAACCTGGCTTGATCGAACTTGGAAATATAATGTGTGCTACGGGGTTTGCTGTGATATATAGATATCTATAGAAACCTCATTTCGGAGCTGCCCTGAATCCTCCTTCTTAGAGCACAAGGCTATCTGAGAAGGCTGTGGTTGTGGTTGCGCTTGCACACTTTAGGCTTAGTGCATAATGTGATCCAGTTGAGTGAAGTTCGCTCGCGTTTATCGCAACGCGACAAAGACAGATTTGGAGAGGTCCACTATCTCTGGTCTTTCTTCCACGCTAACTTACCTTGTGCTCCAACTGGATCTATTGAAAATGCAGCCTTCATATAGAGGGTATCCGCCTCAGGCGCCTCCTCAGAAATCTCCCCACACAGGAGCTGCTGCCAGGAGAGGAGTCGGTATGTTAAATGTCTGATTCTACAATGCGCCTCCCCAAATGATTTGTTGGGATCAGCGCAATACCTCGCCTTTGACATTCTAGATTTTCCTGACTTTGATGCGCTATAGGCCCTATGGTTGCAGGTCCCCATCCACCAAATGCGATGGCGCCTGCGCAATTGCAAGCAGCTCACCAGGCGCAGTTGCACGCGAATGAGCTTGCCAAACGTCGAGCCCGCAAGCCTACTGACAAAAATATCCCTGACGGCATCGAGGACTATATTATTGGAGATGGTGTGCAAAGATATCGAGATCTTCGAGATCTAGAGCGGCGTTTGGATGCCACAATGACTAGGAAGCGACTGGATATTCAAGATGCTGTGAATCGCAACGTGAAGGTTCGTGAAGTGGCCATGCAGCTTGTGGGTCAGTGACTAAAGCATCAACAGCGTTATCGAACCTTGCGAATTTGGATTAGCAATACTGTGGAGGATCAACCATGGCAAGCAACTGGGTTGGATGATGTAGATGCCTTTGATTTTAGCTCTAATGTGGATTCCTCGTACCGGGTTAAGATTGAGGGTAGACTGTTAGATGAAGAAGAAGAAGCCGACAGTGATGATGAGGATGCCCTAGGGCATAGTGTTAACCTGATGGATGAAGGCGTTCAGGAGAAAAAGAAGCGGAAACCTCCGACCAAGCAGCACAGATTCTCACATTTCTTTAAAGCTATGACAGTTGAGTTCGACCGGAGCAGGGCCAAGGATGGTGCAGATCAGAACGTTGAATGGAAGAAACCTGCCGTCACACCAAACGCAACGAATCTCCCCAACTCTGCCGATTTCGACCAGCTGGAATTCAAACGAGGTGGGGATGAAAACATCAACATTACCATCAACCTTGTTCGGGATGAGACCCCAGAACGTTTTCGGCTGAGCCCTGCCCTTGCAGAGATCATGGATACCAATGAAGCTACTCGTGCAGAGGTTGTAATGGGTATTTGGGAATATATCAAAGCTATGGGACTTCAGGAAGAAGACGAGAAGAGATCATTTGATTGCGATGACCGACTCAGAGCGGTAATTATACCTCCTTTGCTGAATTATTATCATGTCTAATGGCAGCAGATACTCCAACGGGAAAAAGGGTACATTCCCTTTATTCCTGATGCCATTATTCCTCATCTCTCCCCTCTTCCTTTCCTACAGCTTCATTACACCATCCGCGTCGACCCGGAATTCCATAAGGACCCACAACCAACTATCTATGATGTTCGCGTTGCACTTGATGATCCTCTTCCGGCCGCTCTCTTGAATTTCGTAAATAACCCAGAATATGCACATACCCTTCGGGAAATTGCGTCTATGAATGACAGTCTTGCAGTTCTGATACAAAGTCTTTCTCACTCAAAGTCAAAACACGCATTTTTCAATAGCTTGTCCAAGAATCCCGCAGAATTCATAAACAAATGGCTGAGTTCACAAAAGAGGGACCTAGAGGTGATAACTGGTGAGGCCATGAGGGGTGGTGGGGAAGATGCTATGGGAGATGAGTGGAGAAAAGGAGGCAAAAACGGTATCTGGGGCAGCGATCATGTGAGAGAAAGCGTTAACATCATGGTTGGGTCAAAATCAAGGGTGTAAATGTTTTATTCGCTTCTATTCGACGTGGAGAATCTGGGCGAGAAAGGACACACTGGGGTTCTGGTACTTGATATACGGATGTATTATAGTAACTTTTATAGAGAAGTTTCTGAACCCTTAATTCATGCATATCGGATTTAAGCTACAGTATCCCTTATTCCCGACGATCTCATGCCTTTAAAACGTCACTGAGAGTAACATAACTCAGCCCCCTCACACAAAGATAATCCAAACTCAAACCCCACCCTCGAAAGCTCCGTTGCCTCTGAATTCCTATGGTCAAAGCATTCTTACTCTCCATACAACCACTCAAGACCATTCTTTTATCACGAGCAAGAAGGCCGACTAAATCACTTAGTTATTTCCTTTCCACGAGTTCACTACTAAAAATGTCTTCCAATCTGGTTTTCAAGGAGGGCAATGTGGCCTTGATTACAGGAGGAGCTTCTGGAATTGGCTATTCTCTCGCAAAGAAGTGTGTGGGGTATGGCATGAAGGTGGTGATCGTTGACAATAATTCATCGAACCTCGATGCAGCAAAGAGCGCTCTAAGCAAACAATGGCCAGGAAGTACAACTACTCTAGGAATGGATGTAAGCAAACTCGAGGATTGGGATAGTCTCAAGAAAGTAGTCGTGAATGAGTTCAATGGTTTCTTTTGCCTAATTCTGGTATATTCGATGCAACACTAACATACCACACAGGTAAAATTGACTTACTTGCACTTAACGCAGGTATTGGACTTCGTGGCACCTGGGGAGATATTGAGTACTTTCAGAAGATTATGGCCGTAAACCTATTTGGCGTCATCAATGGACTTAACACATTTGTCCCCCTTATTGCAAAGACTAGCACTACCATAAACCCAGCCAGTATTATCATCACAGGCTCGAAGCAAGGCATCACCAACCCTCCAGGAAACCCCGCTTACAACGCCTCTAAATCAGCCGTCAAGACACTGGCTGAGCATCTCTCCTTCGATCTCTCCAAATCATCTCCTTCAACTTCAGTCCACTTGCTTGTTCCCGGTTGGACGTTCACCGGCCTCGGCGGAAACTCGCCGTTCGCAAAAGAAGGCGAAGTAAAAGAGAAGCCAAAAGGAGCTTGGTATCCTGATCAAGTCGTTGATTACCTGGAGGAAAAGATGAAGGATGGTAAATTCTATGTCATATGTCCAGACGGTGATGTGACTGAGGAGACGGATAAGAAGCGCATGCTCTGGGCTGTCAACGATATCATAAAGGAGCGTCCTCCTTTGACCCGTTGGCGGGAGGATTGGAAGGCGGAAGCTGCAGAGAAGATTGCGAACACCAGCATCTGATTAAAATGTTGCTATTAGGTATTGAGACCTTCGAAACCCATATATTCATGAATCAACCTCGTGCAACCTTTTTATCGTCTGTAGGCGTATTTATCACCTTGTCAGCCAACTTTCACTCAGGTCTAGATCACTTAAGGTGGGAGCGCCACCGAAAATGTCATTATGCTCCATATTGTAACACCGGGAGGTAGCATTCAAGGCACATGAATTACAAATGATAGTCAGAGTTGTCTCCTACCAGGAGCAAAATCCCACCACTAGATCTAGCCTGAAAAAAAGGCCTTTCTACACCCCAAGGCAGATTAGAGCTACATGATATACATGAGTTGATCTTACGCATTTTATTCCACATCTCTCAAGTCAAGACTCATGGATTGAAAAGAAGTGTACCAGAAATCTGAATATGGTCGTCCCAAAAATAGAAAAGAGATTAAAAAGTAATGCAAGAATCGAACCAGACCGGCGCCACGCTATGAAATGCTTCCAACCAAAGAAACACAGTAATTCAACGTGAATCCATGAAAAAACCTCGAGCCAGGTGTGAAATGACTGAAGGTAGGCTGTGTTTAGCTTCAGAATGGTGTAGAAAGCCCATTTTTTGATTGTCTCTTGCTAAATCGATTCCTTTTACTGGCAGCCTTTGCATCGAATTGCTCATCCCCCGCTAGACTAGCCTGGCTTTTGCTTAAATGATTCCTCCCAGTCCTATCTCCCGTGTTAAAGCCATCGGGATAAATGCTACCCCCATGAAGAGTACTAGTTGGAGTCGAGACTGATGATTCCATGTCAAAGGCGTTGTCAGTATTGTAGGAACCTGTTGTGCTCTGTGATAGTGCAATATCCTTAGCTCGTTCAATAGACTCAATCCATTCCTCAGCTGATGATTTTGTTTGCTCGCCCTTCCCAATGCCAGATTTGAGGTCTTCGAATGTGTATTGCGTGCCTCGCTATGAGGTGTCAGTAAAGATCGTCACCATGCGTAACAATTCCGTAAAAATTCCTGCTGGAGTCGAGAGGAAAGAAAACTTACTGTTTCGACACACCATACTGTCTGGCCCTTAGCATCTACCTGAGTCCGCCAGGAGCAATCTGACGCTAAAAGTGAGATCTCCATTTTGGTTTTCTTCTCCTCACCCCCTGCGGCAGCCATGATAATCCGCGCACTCGACGTGACCATCACAAGTCTCTGTCTCTTTTTGGTTGTGCTCCCTCCAAAAAACCTCGAGAGCTTTCTCTTTTCGTGCCCATCATGCTCACCGGCCTTCGAGCCTGGACTATGAGGTATAGGAGTAGACAATACCATCAGATTTCCCAGTTTTAAAATGCGCTCATTATTGCGCGTTAAAACAGGTGACCATTCTATGTCGAGCTGGGTTGGGGGAGGAAGCTCAGTTATCACCCTAGGCTGTGGCCTATGGCTGCTCTCGTTTGTTACGATATTCGAAGGTTGCGCTCGAGCACTGGAGATGGGTTGCGGCGCGCTCGAATATCCGTTCAACTTGATGAGGGTCGGCTCCTGAACGGGTGGAATATACGGTTTTAACCTGGGTGCCTTCATCTTCCACAGCCCTCTTCCCCATTTCATCCCCTGAAAAAATTCATGGTTCTTGATATGCTCGATAGATAGCCGTCTCTGTGGGTCAAGAACCAGTAGACGCTCAACGAGATCTCTAGCAGCTGGCGGAAAACCAGAGGGAAATTCATAATCAAGAGCAACAATCTTCTGGAATGTTTGATATTCACCAGCAGCTTTGAAAGGGGGTCGACCTGTTAATAGCTGATATATGATGCAGCCGAATGCCCACAGATCACTGGCTTTACAAGCATTCTTATCTGTCAGAAGTTCGGGGCTAACATACTCAGCCGTCCCTACAAATGATCGTGCTCTCGTATCCTCATCCTCATTCTCTGTTCCTGGAATATCGTAGTCCTTTTGAGGCTCCTTAGGCTTCCGTGGATCCGGAAGCAACTTTGCTGTTCCAAAGTCTGTGATCTTAATGTGCATCTGGTCGTCAAGGAGGACATTCTCAGGCTTAAGATCGCGGTGGATGACGCCTCGATTGTGCATATGCTCGATAGCTTCTAAAATCTGAGCTCCATAGAATCTCGTACACTCTTCATCGAAAGACCCGATTTTTTTCAAGACACCTAGGAGCTCTCCACCACTTGCAACATCAAGAACGTAATAGAGCGATGTGCTGTCTTGAAAAGTGTAATATAACCGGACAATACCAGGATGTTCGATAAGACGATTAAGTGTATCCTTCTCTATGTTGACATATTTGATCTTCTTTTCCTTGATTATATGCTTCTTGTCTAGGATCTTGACGGCATATTCTTTCAATGTCTGTCGGTCAGTAGCAAGGAGGACGGTGCTGTATGATCCTTCCCCCAGTGTCTGACCAAAAACGAAATCTCGTACCCCTTTCTTAACCTGCCGGGTCACCAGCTTTCCGTTGGCATCGTATTCCTGACGAGTGCCAACTGCAGCACCTTTATCCTTCCACTCCTCACTACTCTGGATCAGGTGGGTTTCGGGGTCATATGAAGGTGTCGTCCCATTTCCATTAGAGGGGCCGGGAATCATGCCTTCTAAGTGGCCACCGCCCATACCCCTAGAGCTTCGTCGTGGAGGCAAAGGACCAGTCGCCGAGGACAATGGGTTGGTCTGGCCGTAGGATCGATCCCGATGACTTGCCTCCCTTGAAGGCACACCTGCTTGCATTGCCGTGCCTGCTCTAGAATCACTTCTTGTGGGTGCTCCAATCATTGAAGACCGAGATGACTCGCTCCTCAGCCTGTATGTGCCTTGGGGCTGTCGGTCAGGAATTGCATTCGGAGGAGGTTGTGTTGCGTAGACCCCTGAGATGGGCCGTGAGGATGTCGATGCGGGAGGAGCATAACCTCTATTGCCGTTATGCATTGCGTTCGATTGATAGGGAGGAAATTGGGCCTGCTGCTGCGCTTGGTGATTCAAGGGCATTGACTGCCGGAAAGCTTTGGCAGCTGCCGCTCGAGCGACGGCGTCGTTCTGGACTTTGGGTGATTCGGTGCCGGATGAGTGTGTACGTGTACTCAACGGCTGCGGTTCTGAAGCGTCCGTAAGGGGTGGTGGTGGTGGTGCTGGAAAAGCTGCTGCTGCTGCTTGGGCAAGGGAGTTAGGAGAATCTCGTCGAAGGATGTTGAATATCGAGTGCCGGCGGGATTGCTGCGAGCTGGAATCCGGAGAAGCCCGGGCATCCCCAGAAGCTGGAGAGCTGCTCGGTGATGTCGAGTCTGTCCTCGAGGGAGGAGGTGTAGGCCGTTCTTCTCGTGGCACGACGGGCGACGACTCGTCAGGATTCGCAATGCGCAGGCCCCCAAATGACTGTGAAAGACTCAGGTCGCCTTCCATGGCGCCTCAATCTCCAGCAGGTGTGTGGCTGGCGGCTGTTTCAATCCTTCCTTCGTCCCTGACTTAGAGCATGGCAAATCCGTAATACGCTGGCAGGTATGGGTTTGTCTAGGAAAGGGAGGAAGCTGGCTGTCCGGGCGCAGATACTGCTGTGCTCTAGAGGTGACCAGCCAAGCTTCCCACGGGGCCGTGAATAATGGATAGATTAAGCCCCCCCGTCAGTAGTCGTCGTCGTCGTCTCGTCGTCGTCGTAGTCGGCCCAGGACATAGAGCAGACGGGGAAAGGTAAAGGGTTGGGCGGCCGATGATAATTAGAAAAGGTCTGGTAGTGACGATTGGCTGGTCCGCGTGTTTGTGGTGCAGGCAAAGACAAGGAGAGGAAGAAGGCGCCGGCCGTGCAACAACACCAGAAAATAGACGAGATGAATTCAATATCCAAGCCGGTCCAAGCTCACGGATCGAGGAGCTCACAAACACCAACGCTAGGACAGGACACAGATCGACGTCTATTATTAGGGATTGGATCAAGCGATCACA
Source organism: Scytalidium lignicola (assembly GCA_002812745.2). NCBI lineage: Eukaryota > Fungi > Ascomycota > Leotiomycetes > Scytalidium > Scytalidium lignicola. Next base: position 177,261 of record NCSJ02000019.1, read on the forward strand.
CAAACAAGCCAAAGCGAAGAAGAAGTGGAAACGCGACCGATTGTGGGTGTTGAGGCTAAATCCAAATCATATAAAATCAACAAAAAAATGCAGGTAATTTAACGTTCAGACACTGGACCGGCCATGTTCATCTCCCAGACAAAGCGCTTCTGCTCCTCAACAGTCGCCATATAATTAATTGGTGCTCATCTGGACTGTGACCTACACCCGGATCCGTTACTGTATCCGGAGTATCGTGGATTTATTGTTCGAGTGCCTCGCATTAATTGTTCCAGACAAAGACCAAGAGGCAGGGAGAATCCCAAACATCAACATCAACGCCTACCACGAAGAACTGCATGTGTACTGTAATACTCATCAGGCCCTAGTGTGGCCGATGTATCATGCATCCAACACGCATATTTCTGTATTGAAACAAATGAAAGCAATTGAGCTCTTGGGCAGATGCACAACAGCAATCATCACACCCTTGGAGGAGCCGTTACTTGACATGCAGCTTCCTCTTGCTTCAGGATAATGCTACGCCATGAGATGAGTTTAGGCAAGAAGGAAGATAATTAACTGGTCTTCGTTAGGTAGGCACACGACACTTTCTTTACCTTCCTCCTTTGTTTCATCCTTCTGTGGTCCTTTAGCTCTATGTAAGTCGCAGTTGCCGAAATCATCCCATCCGTGATCTTAAGACAAACCTCCTTTCCATCTCGTTTCATCTCAACTCTTCTCTTGTCTTGTGCGAAGGTATTATCTTCTCTATGTGGATGGCCGACCGTGGAATATTTGGACAGTTGCCGCCATGATTCGTCTCCGTCCAACCACGATTACTGTGAACCATGCTGATATAACTTCACTCCATCATCTTCGGATGCAAAGAAATGGAGCATCCAAGACGTGGGCTAGGCGGTTGTTTGCCTATCTCAACCATCCATTGCCCATTTCCAGAAATAACCCCTTTATGGAGGAGGCAGAATATTCTCAGTATCCGTACAAGGGATGCGGCCCGCCCTTGCAGTTATCACAGCATATAGATGAAACATTTATAGACTACAGCGATGGTTCACCTCGAGTCTCCTCTTCCGAATCTAATACTATGCTTTTTAACAATGGCAAAACTCGAAAGCTTGATCATGAGCATGACACACTTCATTTTCAACAAAGACGATCTGGCCACAGCCTAGACCACCGTCGAGAGCTGGGCTACCTGTGTGAGAATACCAAATTGCCTAGCTGTGGAGACAAAGAATATTCTTTTGCTCCAGAGCTCTCAATGGCGCCCCGGTATGAATGCTCGAGTACTATCGAAGCGCCTCCCAATTCCGACTTGCTTAGTTGGCAGCAGTTCGAACCATCCAGTCTAGAGGATGATCATGACTCTGTTGATTTTCTTCAACTCGATTCGTCTAGCTCCCATGACTCATCTAAATATATATTGCCTTGTATGCCCGACCCCCACCCCCTCTTACTCGAGTTGAGCGATATATCTAATAAAGAATAGATAATTTGGGTAATGGTCAAAGAACTGTCTCTGCGCCGGAGTTAACTCGTTCGCCAATCTTATGGATACACAACACTATCAAACTGCCGGAGCAAGCTCTAACCTTGGTGCCTAATCCTCGAATAGCTTGTAATGGAGACGGCATAATGCTTACGCAGTCACCACGGGTAACGCCCCGTCGGTATAGGCTTCAGACCAGTAGACTCACCAGCGAGAGTGACGATGATGCATCTGCAGGGTCTCACAGCTCCTTCTTCCCAAAGCTTTCCTTATCCCTTGCATTCGAACGAAATGCCGATCCACAACATGGTTCACAGGAACCGTCTCCAATAGCTTGTTCCCGAATAATATGTCATCCCACGCTTCAAACCAGCTATCAACAATTATCATTTGGGGCATGCCAAGATCAAGGTGCTGGAGAAAGGAGAAAACCACTTGACATGCCTCCCAGTCTAACCTTATCCTTGAACATTTTATCTAGCCACAACAAGGTCTCAGTAGAGGATTGCATGACGTCCCAAGCGGAGATGCAACGATTCATGAGATCAACTAGTGCTGGTAGTAGTAGCACCACTATACATCTATCAACAAGCTCTTTTGCTACCCACTTGACAAGCGAAAATCAAACTGTAACTGATTTCCCAACGGATATCGAAACGGTCAACATCTCATCTATAAGTATCATGATGGTGAAAGCATACTGTAACTAACATTTTGATAGTCCACGATCAGTCCCCAGTTAAATATTACACCCTCGGTAACACCACAGCGTGTTCAGACCATTCAAACTTCATTACCCATTACCTCCATACCCCTTTTCACTACCCCTCACAGGTATCAAGTCTATAATGACACCCTACCATCAAGCATTCAGCCGCAAACACCAGATCAGTTACCTGAAGCTCGACACCAGTCTAGATATCATCCATCATATATAGCACCTGTTGGAAACAGTTCCCCAACAAGACATCCACTCCTTGATAATATTAGGTCTAGAACATTGAGCTCACATTCAGAATCGCCATCTTTGAGGGATACGAATAGAGATAGAAGCAGAAGAGCATCGCCTGCTGGCTTGTTAGACGAAGGATATAGAGGTCTCTATGGGGGCAGAGAGAATGCACTAGACTAGGTTGGCGGTTGAACTTATTGTTAAAAGAGGAGAGAGTTTGTAGTTTTATCACGCAGTTGACCAGAGGTTGTGCATTACCTACATTACATTTACCATATTCCGAGTATGCTTAAATATGCATTATTTCAAGAGGATGGGTACGTCCATAACATCCTATTCACACAAATTTTGAAGCGTAAAACGGAGATCGTTGGTAAATTATTACTCGTCATCAAAAAATAATCTTGAGTGAAATTGTTACCCTCGAAGGAACTTGTCCTCCGCTAGACCTGTAATTTTAATAGGCCAGCTTTTATATTGTGGCATTTTAAAATATCTGTGCTAGAGTGTAGTTTAGAAGCTAATTGTAATTACATCTTCTAACGAAAGCCAATAGAGATCTGACAAAAAACAAATATACCAGGCTCAAGTACCTACTTTGACCTTGATGACTTACTAGTGTATGTGCGGCACGTCTTCGTTCAAGTTTCGTAGTATAATAAGGTTAGCATGGTATACTATTTGTGATCAAGCACGAGATACAACAACAACTATTGAATATGAGATAGTTTTGACCCAAATGAGCCGCAACAAAGCGTAGACCTAGTCACTTATACGTAACCACTGTACCATGAGTATGTAACCATTTGAGAGAGAAAATCATCATGGCTAATCAGCTTCAAGGAGTCCTAGATTGGTGCTTCTGTAATTGCCTGTTATGCTGATTTAAGGCGCTACCTAACCACACGATCAATTCTAGCAATTAATTGAGTCTCATTACCATATCATTTATATGTGCTCTAGCTTATTCCACGCTCTCTAACCTAACACAACGGTTGCTTGTCCAAATAACTGGACACGTGATCGGGCGTCAGGCGGAACGCGCTTACCCGCATCTAGAATCGGTTCAATGACATCAACGGGACGACTCTCCATTCGTCAGCAACCTCAACCTAAAAAGGTCCAAATGTGATCTTCCTTCATGGACTCTTGCAACCTCTCTCCTTAATCATGGTCATATTAACTGCTGTCTAAGAAGATTGGCTCCGAGAGCCCCCCAAATACTCCTTCAAGGCTTGACGAGAACGGTCACTATTGCACAGCCCCCACCAATGGCCCCTGATAGAGGAGCAACAACGAGTCCCGACTATCAGTCAATCTCAAATATCGCAGCGATGTCATCGGCGGATAGTAATGCAGATAGTTTATCAGAGCACCAACGCCGGAGGAGCCAGACTCGAAGATTAGTTGCCAAAAATGCAAGCGAGGGTCAGAATTTCACCATTCGGGGAATCCTGGTCGGTCTCGGAGTTGGACTGATAATATGCTTTTCGAACATGTATTTTGGGTTGCAAACTGGGTGGGTTTCAAGTATGGCCATGCCGGCGTCACTCATTGGCTTTGCATTCTTCAAAACGTTGGCTAGACATTTAGATCTGCCCTTCAGTCCTGTCGAAAATGTCCTTATACAAACAGTGGCTGGATCAATGGGTACTATGCCACTTGGTTGCGGCTTTGTAGGAGTGATCCCGGCACTGAACTATATGCTTAAACCTGAAGAACAAGGGCCATTATTCTTGAGTCTATGGAAACTTATCATTTGGTCTTTGGGATTATGCTTTTTCGGAGTTGTGTTCGCTGTGCCTTTACGGAAGCAGGTGATAATAAGAGAAAAGTTGAAGTTTCCGTCAGGGACCGCAACGGCTTTAATGATTGGAGTACTCCATGGAGCAGGAGGAAAATCAGAAGGAGCAACGGCTAGTCTGCAAACCTCAGAAAGTGCACAACGAATTCCTTCTAACGATCCTTCTGTGTCTGGCCGAGAAAGAAATACTGCTCCGGATGAAGAGGACCATATCAAGGACCAGAGAAAAGATTGGAAGTCAAAAGTTCGACTCCTAGTAATATCCTTCGCCATATCTGGCCTGTTTACTCTCATGACCTATTTCTTTCCTATTCTTCGCAATATCCCTATTTTTGGATTTACTCTTGCTGAGACTTGGTTATGGTCACTCAATCCGTCCCTAGCATATGTTGGCCAGGGTATAATCATGGGACCTGCAACAACTGCACATATGCTTATTGGAGCAATAGTTGGCTGGGGAGTACTCTCGCCATTAGCAAAGTCAAAAGGCTGGGCTCCAGGGGATATTTCTGATTGGGAGAAAGGGAGTAAAGGCTGGATTGTTTGGATTTCCTTAGCTATAATGCTTGCAGATTCGGTCGTCAGCCTTGGTTATACAGCTATACAACCACTGCTAAGCCATGGAACTGGGCCTGTTAAGGGAGCATTTCGAATGTTACGAAAAGGGGACTGGTCCGGTCTGATGAATATCGGAAGCAGCAGGAGTTCTAAGGGCTATGCGCCTATTTCAGGGAGCGACGAAGTATCTACTCCTCTTGCAACAAATCTATCAGGATCTGGTACGCTTGAGGAGATTGATGACACTTCAGTCCCCCATCAAAGACTGGATATTTTAGAAGACCCAATAGATCCAGAGGTCCCACCAGAGCATTTAGTCAACCAGTCGACTGTATGGATAGGGCTTGTATTATCCATTGTTCTCTGCGTTGCCAGCATTCGAATAGTCTTTGGGCCTCTTGTACCGATATTCGCCACAATCATCGCAGTATTGATGGCCCTACTCCTCTCCATCATGGGGGTCCGTGCCCTTGGTGAGACAGATCTGAATCCAGTATCGGGAATCAGTAAACTCGCCCAGCTTTTCTTTGCTCTCATCATACCGCAGTCAAATCCAAATTCAGTTCTGATAAACCTGGTCGCGGGGGCTGTCTCCGAAGCAGGCGCTTTGCAGTCCGGAGACCTCATGCAAGATCTAAAAACTGGTCATCTGGTGGGTGCCGCACCAAACGCCCAATTCTGGGGCCAGATCATCGGAAGCGCTGTAGGGGCCGTTGTCAGTGCTTTTATTTATAAACTGTATACCAATGTTTATGAAATCCCCGGAGATCTTTTTCAAGTACCAACTGGCTTTGTTTGGATATTTACTGCTAGACTGGTCACCGGCAAAGGTTTACCTGATATGGCTGGTCAATGGGCGATGGGGGCTGCTTTTTTATTCACAGTAACTACTGTTAGTCGGATTTATGGAAGAGGGCAGCGCTGGCAATCGTATATACCTGGTGGGATTGCCGTCGCCGTTGGTATGTCCTCTTGCAAATATCTCGTGCTAGCGTTTATCAGACTAATATTTTTCTAGGCATGTATAATGTGCCATCCTTTACATTGGCAAGAGCCCTTGGTGGTTTACTTGATTGGTACTGGCGGTCGTATCGAGAGCGAGAGGAGACTCCAATAGTTATCCTTGCAAGTGGTTTGATTTTAGGAGAAGGGGTAGTAAGTATCGTCAACCTGGTTTTAGCCAGTTTGAACGTACCGCATATGTAACAAGTTTCTCACCAGCCTTATCCTAAGCCATTAGCGAGTTTCGTCAATTGGAATAATCCTAAAGTACATATTCTGCCTAGATATAGCTGGACCCCACCTCTGTAACCCACATTTTATCCTAACATAGTAAAAATATAAATATAGAGAAAGAAAGAATAAAGCTGCTACTAGTTCATCGCTCCTCTTACTAATCAAGAGGCCAGCTGAGTTATGTGTATCTGACTAGTCATTCCCTATCCTCATCCGGCGTGTCTTATTGTGGAAGCACTGCAACTCCACGATAATCCGTCGTTATGTGGATTTCCCCATGAACTAAACTGAATTTCCATAAAATTGCTGCAAACACTGTTATCGTATTATAGGTATTTAATACAGAGCCAGAACTTAGAAGCCGAAGCTATCAAGAAGAGAATTTGCGTCCGGCTCCTCAAAAGCACGGGGTGGTTGTTTGTGCACACCTCCCGATTTCATGTCTATAGGCAACTTTGGAATTGGAAGATCTGCGACAACCAACGAACTGCGGCGGCGTAGCAAGGATCGTGGATCTGCATCTCCACCTAAATATTTGAATGTAGTAGCAAGTGGTACAAGGAATTCCCAGTTACGAACTTTGATCATTGTTAGTAATATCATTCTTTTTCAATAATGGACCAAGTATATTTCTCACCAAGATCGAGTGCCAAGAGATCACAGCCCATTCGGTCATATAGCTGAGCGCTGTGGAGTACGAACGCCCACTCTACCTTTGGGGTCACCTTTGATGCTCCCCGAAGAGTCTGCAAAGTCTTTTGCCTCAGTTTCGAGTATAGGACAACAAGGCCCGGATCATCTGCAAGGAAAAACTTTGCCTGGAGATCGGGAGTGCGAGGTGTTTCAAGCAAAGTATACACCGGAGACTGCGACATCTTAGTATAATGCAATAGCCAGCAATGATATACCACCTACAATTAGAGCCCTAACTGACATATCTCGTCTACGTAACATCCAGAAGGCCCAAGACGCAAGCCATCTATTACCTTCTTGGGCAGCTAAGGGTAGAACTTTCTCTTCAAGCAATTCCTTTAAAACTGGGCCCCCTTCACCCTCATATACCCTTGTTACAGCTATAGCAAGCTGCAGATCTTTCAACTGGTTTATAATTACGTTGACAGAGTCCTTTAGACAGTCGGCTAACAGGAAAAAAGCAGCGGCATACTCTAGTTCTCACGATTAAAATATAACACTGACCATTAAGAAGTGATGCTTACCAAATCTTCGTTTTCCCAACAAGGCATAAGCATTCTTTAAGGCTACAGTTTTCCATTTTTGCTCCTGGAAGTTATTGGATAGAAGCCTGACGGTCGCAGTTTGCTCACGGTTCCAACTGGCCATGCGCCACAAACCCTGGAGTATCGCTTTCTTTTTGAGGGCTAGATAAAACAAACTACAGTCAACCGGATTTTTTAGATCCGTTTTAGTATACTCGTTTCGAGCAATTACCTCGAATTGCGATTTCTGTGTAATTCCAAATAAGTCTTTGTTTTGTAATAAACTCACGTAAAGAAACATCTTACCAGGGTATTAGAGTCCGTAATCCACATAAATAAGCCACTTTCGCGTGCATGCTCCCAGAGCAATCTACCATGGAAGTGGCGAGATACCATATCTATCAAAACATCCTGGCTGCTGCTATGATATGCCCAGTTAAACTCTCTCCAAGACAGTGATATCTCATTGGTTCTACCCCGGTGTAATATATGTTGTCGAAAAAAGAGCATAAACCTTGCCGCATTATCATCCATAGATCTCCTTTGTTTTTCAACAACCGCCACACACTCTACTATGTCAGCCAGATGGATTTGTTCTTGCCTTGACAACTGAGGCAACGTAAACTTCGTAAGCTTTTCATTGATGGATGATGCAACAGCCTCTGTAATAGTCTCGGCGTCGTCCGCTTCGGAAAAACTATCAAATACAAGCTTTTGGCCCTTTTTTGATCCATTTAGAGGAGAGGTATCCTATTAAAGTTAGCTGAAGCTAAGTTAACTAGGTTTGAATCTCACTTCGGAATCGGCGTAGAACTGATCTAGCTCCAACCCGAGATAGCTGTCCAAAAAATCACCTTCTACGAAGAACTTCAGTGCTTTGTATAGTGCTAAGAGCACACACTGAACAAGAGTGTTCTTGCCCGCAAGGATTAGCTGGCCGAGAAATTGAGGATGATACAAAGGCAGTGGACCATTAAGCCTGGTAACGACCTCAAAAAGATCCCAACTTTTCTTCCCGTAGGGGTTTCCAAGAGAACTTAGTATTGGGGCAGACTGATCTACTTCTTTGTCATAGATAAATAGTTGATTCCCTGCACCAATTATTAAGTTCCCGCCGCTCAGCCATGTAGAATCACCGATTGGATGCGGTGTGAGACCTCGAATGTCGATTTCTCGGATAGGAGCCCATGCTGGGCCCTTATTTAAGTAATCATACCGCATTTGAGCCAAAAGAACAACTCTATAAGGAAATCCTACCGCTAGGATTGATTGGTCATCGGGAGTAGAAGTCCAATCAAGATCTTGAATAATATCCTGGGCCTCATAGTCTTGATCGAACTCAAGCTGTGCCCCTCTTACATCCCATATAGTCAATTTATCTCTGCGAGCGTTTACGAGAGCTGCTTTGCGTATTGAACTACCGCTTGCCAGTGCTGGCTCCATTATTCCAGTATCGACGGAGCAGGTTTGAAGCCAATCCACTTGTTTCCTCGGGAGATCAAGCCTTGCTGTCCAGGATCGCAGGACACCAGAATGCGTATAGGAGATGGCGATATCTCTCGCAAATGTGTCTAGGAATCCCGAAACAACAGGAAGTGAGCCGGCGGGATCCACTGGGAGGACATACGCTAAATCATCAGACTCCCCTAACTGGAATCTACAGAACTCGCGAATAGAAGGGCATATATATTCATTTGATTCCTTGTCTCCAGCCGTCACCTCCGGTATATAAATCTCCCACACAATTCCATTCATCCTTGATGTTATAGTGGTGACATGCACAACTGAGCCTTTGTTCACTTCAGGAAGTAGAAGTATGCATAATGGTTTTCCTACAACGGAAAAGCTATGAGTTGCTAGGCGCGTCCCTTTGAAAGATCTGGTATCCCATAAAGCAATGCTGTCATGATGTAAAAAAATCACAAACCGACCGTTCCTTAGGACGCACATCCTATGTATGTGATTCCGCTCAGCAATGGTGCTGTGTCGAAGGACAGATGTACCTTCTAGTTGTGCATGCTTCCAGACAATACATTCGTTTCCTTCAGTTCGCGACACAACGGAGAGTCCGCTTACGTTGCGGACTATTTTCTTTATAGGAGCAGAATGTCCCGACCATACTGTAGCAGACTTAAGTCTATCAGACCGTCTAGAGGGATCGAACAAGTCGGCCACATTGGTTTCAAAAACTTCAATACTACCGTCAAAACGATGAACTACAATGTTCAAGCTCCCGCGCGATTTGTTGAAGAAATTGTAAATCTGGACAAAGCCAAAATCATCTTTGAGGCTATTCGACAATCCTAAACATACACCGTCCACATGAGCAATGTTGAAGATGTTACTCTTCTCATGCGGCTTGGAACCTGGATTCTCAATACCCCAAGCAGACATATGGCCTTGAGCATCCAGAACGACACAAATCTCCGGATTACGATTGGCAACCTCGATTAGGTGGGCGAGAGCTTGGTCATCTCGTGGATCCCCGGACGTTTTGGACTGGACTGAATTCTCTGTTGCCAAGGAGAAGTCCCGCCCATCGATGATAAACGCGTATCTCAGGACCGAAACCCCAGAGCCCATGGGTGTCCGAGGCTGTATAGACTCAGACAAATCGATTTGACCCCATAAGTGTAATATTTGTAAATCATGCGGGTTAGTAGTAACCCAGATCCGCAGTTTGTTATCCATACATATTGTATAGAGGACATTATCGATGGTCTGCCCTACATGAGATGGCTTCCTCCAGTGAATATTAGTAACAGTACTTGGGTGGGGTAGATAAGTAAAGTCAAAGCAGGTGTCATCTGAGCCGAATGCAAGCCTCCTCCAGATCTTTACCAGCCGGTCGTATTCTCCAGTTGTGGCAATATAAGAAGAATCATATGACAATTTGGCATATTTGACAGCATTTGCAAGATCCTTCTTCCAAACTTTCCTCGCTTGGTCTAAAGTTGAGCACAAATTGAGAGACAATCCTCCAATGAGGAGTTCTTCGCCAACTCCCCAACATATTGTTCGCACTGCGTCTTTTTCGTCGTCTAGAGGAATACTATGTTGCAGCGACCACTGTATCCAGGTCAGCATCACGACCCGACTGTTTTTGAACTATATTGTTAAACCTTCAGGGCATTCTCATCTTGGCCATATGGCTTGTAGACACGGACATTCGATCCGGCACATGTCACTATCTTTCCAGAAGCTTCATCAATGGCAATGGCTGTGAGCTGCGTCTCGTCGTCGTAGACAGTTTGGACGATGCCATCTGTTCCGTTCAGAATAATGAACGCATTCCCGCTGATATATCCCTTTGGTAGCGGCTACTTAGCATCTGCTATTTAGAGTATAGTATAGCATTCCAAACTTACAATGAGTTGTCTATCATTCCAGTAGCTGGTACAGACAGCTTGGAGCTTGGCCTCTGCCTTCCCAGGTAGCACAGTTCGCATACTATTTTGCCCAGAGGACGTCAAAGAGCATGGCTAATTGCAACACAGAATCGGATAGTTTGACCTAAAAACCTCTACCTATATTTAAAAAGAATCTTAAGGATTCTAACGGAATGAGGTCGTGGCATGTAACATGGAACATGACTAAGTTCAAGGTCCAGGTTGACTTACACAGTAGCTGGACTGGAGAGTTGGTGCCTTGTGGCCTAAGAATAATTTACCCAATGACGAGTTATTCTCCGACATCAGTAACTCACTTGTACCTCCGTAATAATATGGCTATCTACGTCATTATTCCAGCGTAGAAGTGAATTTTTATTGATGGCAACTGCAGGCATTAATTATATATTGAATTAGTGAAGTATAAATGATAGTTACACAACCCATCAAAACAAATACAACAGACTCTTTTCGTGTGGCGTTGCATTTTTGGGGTATTAAATCGGATATTTTCATAATTCTCGTAATGGAACTTCTCATCATTGAAACTTTACCAAACATAGGGGTATCCAAGCACGAGAGACCGCTGCCTCCAGAAACGCCATCCCGATGCGCTCTTTGAACTCTATACAATCATACCAGTAACGCCAATACCAATACCGTAGATTAATCCATGTTATCATCAGTAATTGTTCGTGCCTCTTTAATATCTGCAAATCCTGTGACATTAGATGCCCTTGTTCCTAATTTCTTCCGAAATAGAAGAGCTCCACCTGAATACTGAGCTCGCAAATGCCGCTCCATAGGCGCAGACAGGGGAACTCGAGGGGTTGTGGACGAGAATCGCGCTGCCGCTGCTAGCACTCTCTCATTTCTCTTAGATGGCGTGTTTAGATAACCCGGAATCGGCGTTTGCATCTCGGCCATTTCAGTTTTGTGGCCCAGTCGTTCAGGCTCGGGTTCGTCACCAAAATCAGACCAAGCATTAGATTGCCCTTGGTTAACAGCACGTCTGATTGGGATGTTAATAGTACCCGTGCCATTTCGTTCAAATTGACGTCTTTGTGATGCTTTTTGTCGCCAATATGTAAACATCTTTCTGAATGTTCTTTTGGAGTTTTTGTCATGAACATCCGAGGCATAAGCTAGCTGTGCTCGAATTTGCATAGTTCGAAGACTCCACTTCTTCGTATATCGACTCTGTTGGAGTTCATTGAAATTAAGAATCGCCTCCGAATGCATTGAATAAAATTGCGAAGATCGATTTTTCCAGGTAAGNAAAAAGTCTTCTCAATAAGTTCTCCTGGTATGAATATTCCATTTCCATGACTTCAGCAGCACAAGCCCGCCAGCGATCAAAAGCATTCATACCGATTATCATGTCCTTACTACGAAGCATATCCGAAGCTTGAACTTGGAGGGCCGATACATGCTTCGCCTGTCGACGCCACTTAACAAATGCTCTCTTTGCCACGTTGAGCTTACTTGAACGACGAACATGACTATAAGCAATTCTACGCTTCTCACGTTTCGCGTTCTCGGTAGATTCTCTCCACATTTTCAGACTCTTTGATGCAAGGAAATAGAAAGCTGCATCATGCGCCAACTCTTGCAATTGCAGGAGATGTCGAGCTTGGCCAGACCAGACACAGAGTGTACCACGCAACATCTGAGAAGGATACCTCTCTGCTGCTATCGATTCTAAGTATTTTTGTTGTTGGAAACTAGAGATGAAATGTCTGATCATTAGGTGCTTAGTGTGGCTAGCAGCTTGGTGGAAGGCTAAAACTTCCTCAACTGCATTCTGCTCTTGCGATGCTATAGATAAATGGGCCCAGACCTTGAAGCAACGGCGCAAGCAACTTTGATTTTGTAGGCGCTGAGCCAGGGCCATCCTCTCTACGAGAACCCACTTGTAAAGAATTTGTGCCACGAGACGATTTTGAATCCGTGATCGGAGGGCTTCAGCTCTAAGCTGATGAGTCCAAGAAATCCAAGCTTCACGTAAAATTCGCATACGGTCAAATTGATTTGCTTGAAGCTCCTGTTGTGAACGGAGAAGCCAGAGGTTGAAAGTACTTCTCAATAGTCTAGTATTGATATCATGATCCACTACTACCTGGGCTGGAGCAAACTGGGTCTCACGACGCCATCTTCTGAGCGTACTGCGACAAATCGTAGAAGAAAATATCGTATTAGCCTGGTGGTCCCGCCAGTTCTGTTCGTGGATTTTCAATTTCCAAATTTGCCATGCATTTTTTAATAGATGCAACTGTTTTGTTTCATTTGCAACATGATCATTATGACTAAGTTTTCGTTGTGAAGCGATCCAAGTCAAGAATGCCCTCTGTTTTGCCATTCTTATCTGCCAATCAGATGCAATCTGTTCNAAAAAGTGATCTGGTCCATTGTCGATATACTTTCCGAACAATATTATCCTCCAAATTGTGGGTAGCTAACTCGTTATTGGCTGAAATAACAAGACTCCGACGTTTCCAAATGCCGAAAAATTTCCTAAGTACCTGTCTACGGACCTTAAGTTCGTTAACTGCAGTAACGTCCTTCCAAGCATTGAAAATCCGCGTCCTTATGATGTATCTCCGAGCTGCTGACGTTCGTTGAATTTCGTCAATCGCACTTTGTATCCAATGAGTAAAGGCTTTCTGTACCAAGAAAAGGTTCCGTGCTCTCCCTGCACGTCGTTCAAGGTGTGCAAAAAAATTGCGTACTTCGTTAGCTTGCTGCTGTTTTCGCCATCGATTATACCACGCCTCCAAAGCCTGTCGAATAAGTACTTTCTTATCTTGCTGTACCGCCACAAGCTCCAGATTGAAATTGTCTCGCTGGAGTTGGGAAACTTTTCTTCTCCATTGTTGAAATTGATGTCTGACTAGGTAGCTTGGTTGGCTTTGAGAAAATAATGAATATCTGATTTGCATCAAGTCCTCTTGTTGATCCCCTTCCTCCCCCTGATTTGCCCTTTGAGATCGCCCTGGGGATAGCTGCTCGTGGGTTGAGATTGTAGCAACAGCATGAGAGCCTAGTTTGTATTCATCAACTGCGACAGGCGCTATGTGTACTACTTGCTCTTCGTTCTCCTGGCCCCTGGAGTCGGACCGGCGGTGTACTCGCATGCTTGTGTGAGAAGAGATTGATCTTCCACGGCCCTTTGGTTTTCCATTTAGGTTCCTCCTATCTATGCGTCCATCCAAGTTTGATGTTTTCTCATTTGCCATATTTGCCATGGTAGCTAGCTTCATCGGATTGTCAAATACATGGTTAAGGAGAGGTCGTTGAAGAGGAAGACCTTGATCCCTCTCATTTGGCCGGATCTCATTTGGAATAGAAAATCCCGACCTAGGTCTTCCGTCTCGATTCACTGGCGAATCATTGCTAAGATCCCAAACAGAACTCTCAGAATTACGACGTGGGCGACCTATCTGATCAATAGCTTCCGGCTGCTGAGGACGAGCATTTGGAGGAGGCTGAGTGTTAGAGATGGCGGCTAACCGCTCAGGTTTGCTTCTTCCTTCTTCACTATCCTCATGGTCGAATTCAATTTCAATTCCCATACGTGCAAGAACTTCCTCGAACTTCTCGTAGAGGCTCTCAGGGCCGCGCATCCCACCGACCTTGAATAACACGCGCGCATAGCGACTATCATGGTCTGCATTAATTCCAATTTTTGGAAGTATGTCGTAGTACGCAGTAAACAATGCGTTCGTGGGTAACCTTTCTCGCTCTGGAAGGCCAGGCAGTAGCTCCTGCGCGTGAACAATAATATCATGGAGAACAGCGACATCTGTAGAATCGTCAGAAATATCTATCACACGGTGATAATAATTCCAGACCTTCGTTTGTGTAATAAGGCTCTCGAGAGCCTGAGACTATTCTCCCAATGTCGCGTGTTGGCTGTGGTGAGCTTCCCGAGGTTAAAGGCATGGGAAAGGGAAAAACATAAGGCTAGCTGGTCCGCGTTTGTCCATAAGGATATTTTCGCATTGTGAACAATGGTCTGCTAAATTCCCAACTCGCAGACCTGAAATATGTTGCAGGAAAGGTCATGTCGCGTTGGCGAAAATTCCATTGTCTTCAAAGGTTTCTCAAAATACGCGCTGCTTTGGGTCTTGGTCGTCGCGACTGTGCTTTCATAGTGTTGATTTCGCTAGTCTCTCTTTGTATGCAAATCGGGTCCTATCCAATGGCGTTCCATTATTGACATTTATGACTAATACACATTAGTTTGTCTTCCTATATCACCAGAGTTCCTTGAGTTCTTACAACCTGCGAATAGTATGTAAAACGATGCCTTCCAAAACAAGGCCCATCGAGAAGTTTGCACAGGCAGTGACCAAATGTTCAACTGAGGTATGCATCTCTTCTTGCAATACCGCTACAAAAACGGATTCTGCTAAACTAATAATACCTTATAGGCCTCTGCCTATGGCAAATGTATAGTTGCAGATTATAATTCGGTTCATAAGGACAAATGTGTTATTGAGTTTCTTCGGTTAAAGAATTGTTATCTCGTAATACTTAGCTTTCCATGCAATTTACCCAACTGACTTATACCACAGGCTGCATCAAGGAAGAGTTAGGTGAAGGCATTGTATACCTAGGAAAACATCCTGCAGGAACTAGCCACAATAGCTATAGTGGATGTCTTCCGAGTATAGGTATCTTGGACACTCTCAAAAATGGAACACGATGATTTATAGTAATTTTCCTTCATTCTATGCAATAAAATCTTAAAGTTTAAGAAGCCGAAGCAAGAAGACTGCCTTTTGAATTTCTTGTTCCTCCTCCAAGATAATCCCCTCCTCTACACCATTGGGGATCTGCCCTTCAACTTCTGTGACAACATGATGATCAAGAGGTCTCCGTAGAGCCTTTTCAATAGTTTTAGCTTGACTTCTAAACACGATTTCGAGACCAATTTTATCAGGATCTGCCAAGACTCGGTACTCCATCTTCACGTCATCCGTAGGCTGGAGCCCAGCCTTCTTTCGCAATCGTTGAACCCGGTTAATAATTTCACGAGCTAAACCTTCGTCCGCAAGTTCAGGGTGGATTTCTGTATCAAGGATAATAAGCACATCCTCATCCGTATTTGTTTCTAGGTTCTTAGATGCCTCATCCTCTTTCAGACCTCGTTTTACAATAAGGTCGCCGTGTTTAAGCGTTATGCTATCCACGACAATTGACTTTTCCAGCACAAATCCATGAACTTGCTCACTCGATAGACTTGGGAGAGCCTTCTTAACCTTTTGAACATCCTTCTTCAATTTCTTACCAAGTATCGGCCAATCTGCAGATACACTATATTGGACGTTGTATTTTGCTTCATCGGAGGACAAAACAAGATCTCGAATGTTTAATTCTTCCGTGATATACCCTTCTAGTGATCTAATATCTTCTAGATACTTTGGGTCATGATGAATAACAATCAGTGTCTTAAGAGGGGTCTTGAGTCCTATTGATCGGCGTTCTCTCGACACTCTTGCCAGCTCAATCACGCGCTGCATACGGCCAACGCGTCGCTCAACATCCGAGTCAAACAATTCTTCCCTAACGGTAGGGAATGGTAGGAAATGAACGCTACGGACATCTTCCCCTTGTAAACTCTTTGGAATATGTGGTAGAAGCCGCTGATATATATTGTCGGTTATAAAAGGAGTAAATGGAGCAAGTCCTCTGGTCAATGTGAAGAGGACTTCGAAAAGAGTATTCAACGCATGTTTAGTATCATCCAGACCCAGTTCACCCTTCAGACGTTTTCGATTGAACCTGATATACCAGTTCGTGGTGTTGTCAATCAGTTCTAAAAGTCGTGGAACGACGGTATAAAGGCGGTAGGCTGCCATTTCTTCATTGACAAACTTAAGGAGGCTTTGGCAACTCGCAAGAATCCATCGATCCATAACGTTGGTGTTTGTTGCTTCTGCATTAGGGTCGAAACAATAATCTATGTCTTCGAGTTTCTTCAACAGGGAAACCTGGCCTTCAAAGAATTTATAGCTGTTCCAAAGAGGTAAGAGCACCTTAGCTACAACTTCTTTGACCCCCGATTCCTTGAATCGAAGTGGTTCTGCCCTAACAACTGGTGAATTGATTAGGTAGAGACGTAACGCATCGGAGCCATATTTACTCATGATGATGCTAGGATCTGGATAGTTCTTTAGACGTTTTGACATCTTCTTCCCATCTTCTGCAAGTACGATACCATTGACCACACAATTCTTAAAACTTGCAACACCGAACAAGTGGACGCCTAGTACTAGAAGAGTGTAGAACCATCCTCTAGTTTGGTCTAGCCCTTCCGCAATGAAATCTCCAGGGAAAGACCTCTCGAACTTGTCTTTATTTTCGAATGGATAGTGCTGCGCGGCATAGGGCATGCTACCCGACTCAAACCAGCAATCAAAGACATCTTCAATACGTTTCAATATACCCTTGCCCATCTTGCTAGGAATGGTTATATGGTCGATTTTGTCTCGATGCAGATCGGTCAATTCACCCTTATAGCCACTGAGCTCCTTAAGTTCAGCAACACTGCCGATACAAACTATTTCTTCACGATCATCGCTGATCCATAATGGAATAGGGGTGCCCCAGTATCTAGACCGACTCACAGCCCAATCGAATGAATTCTTTATCCAGTTTGCAAAGCGTTTCTCTTTCACAAAGTTAGGGACCCAATGTGTGGATTCAATTTGGTCAAGCATTTTTGGAATGATCTCTGGTATTCTAATGAACCAGGATGGAACAGCACGATATATCAGTGGCGTGTCAGAACGAGGGCACATTGGATAACTGTGCTTGATCTGCGACTCGACTACAAGGCGCCCTGTTCCCTTCAAGTACTTGATTATGGGCTTATCAGCCGCTTTAACGTGGAGACCTTCAAAATCACGGACCCTCGAAGTGAAAATCCCACGGTCGTCAACCGGGTTGGGCGGTCCACGTTTTTCGTTAATAACACCGTTCTCAATTGCGACGTTGTAGTCCTCTTCGCCAAAGGCGGGTGCTTGGTGAACTATACCAACACCACTGTCATCAGTGACATAGGTGGCATTGAATACTCGGAATCCATAATCCTTAAACTCTTCGTAGAAATAATCAAATAGGGGTTGATATCTCCACCCAAGCATATCTTTGCCTTTGATGTGTTCAAGAATTTTGAACTTCGCCTTTTTAGGATCCTTATATAGCGTGCCAAGCAACTTTTCCAACAAAATATAGTTCTTCCCGGACAATTCATCGTGAATCTTGATATACTCAAAATCAGGGTGTGCTGCCAAGCCAGTGTGGGAGGGCTAGAGGGAGAGTTAGCTTCATCTCAGCAAGGTAAGGGATGACTTTGTATACCAAAGTCCAAGGAGTCGTAGTCCAGGCGAGCAACTCCGTAGATGCATCGTCTAGTAACGGGAATGACACAACGATAGCTGGGTCTTGGATATCTTGGTAGTTTTGATTGGCTTCAAAGTTGCTGAGTGCTGTAGTAAGGGCTGTGGAATAAGGCATGACCTTGTAACCTTGGTAGACTGCTCCTTTATCGAAGATTTGTTTGAAAACCCACCACTCTGATTCCATGAAGGTGGGATCCATTGTCTATCTCGGTCAGTCCAAGATACGAAGTATTTCAACAAAAATAAAGCTACCTTATAATCATTGTCGAAATCTATCCAGCGACCCAACCGGTCAATAGTTTGCCGCCACTCGCTGGAGTACTTCATGACGATCTGTCTGCACTCATGATTATACTGTGCTAAACCCAGTTTCATGACTGCTTCTCTCCCAGTAATGCCGAGCTTTTTGTCGATCTCGTGCTCAATCGGTAGACCTGTGTTTACATATAAGCCAAAATAGATGTATAGAAACACTCTAGGTATTACCATGTGTATCCCATCCAAACCTTCTTTCCACATGGTATCCTTTCATAGACCAATACCGTGGAATAATATCCTTAATTGTTGAAGCTCTAATCCGAGAGTTAATCGTGAGTTTATAGTAGGGCCTAGAGCTAATAGATTCTGAGGCTCACAAGAGATGACCATAATGTGGTAGACCGGTCGCAAATGGCGGTCCATCATAGAAGGTGTATAGAGGCCGACCTTCAGAAAGCTCAAGCTACAGATTATGAGTATTTTCGCCATCTGAATCAAAATGCATAAGAGCGGGGTAATAATCAGGTACCTGTCGTTCAAATGCCTTTATCTCTTTCCATCTTTGAAGTACAGCCTCCTCCTCCTTTGGAAAGTCGATAGACATTGTCAATGATTTGCGATTTAGAAGTTGGAGCAAAACTGAAAATACAATTTGAGATTTGGATATTTTGGTGGGGTTGCTACAATGATGAGCAACTACTGCCGGTTTTTGTGACTCAACGGAACAACCAATCAAACGCTGATGATCCCACCAAGGCTACCACTCAGCCTTCTTGTCCGCCTTTCACCGTCACTCTGGAATTAGAGTTATTAAAACAGCTTGATAATTGTCATGACCATCATTAAAGATACAACCTGGATTATCTACCACAAGATCATTTGAATCATAAACCGAACTTCTTCAGTTCGGATTTTCACAAAACATAGAATCAATTATATTCTATCTGCAACAAAGCTAATCCCTTAAGAGTAGTAAGTAGTATGACATTTGCCGCGCTAGCTAGAAAGGCATTATTATTAGGAAAATGTCCTTTATGGCAAGACACATGGAAAATACTCTTTAAAAGGTATGAACCTACGAGGAATTGTATACCCAGGCGATCTCATTCATAATTCTCCTATCATAACACCTGAATTTCATTCTTGAAATAATACAGTGAGTTCGAATGTTGATGCTATAACAAGAGACGCCGCTAAAAAGAGGATACCAAGTGCAGGCCAATCATAGATAATTCATCCTAGACGAATATATTAATCTAATTCATCGTCATCCTCATTATTTTCATCACCAGCCTCACCATCGGAAACTTCCTCGCCTAATTCATGCAAGCGGCCTTTGTATCTATCAACCTTCTCCTCCAAGTCACCGAAAACCATCAAGAGGTCATCTAATTCACTCTGGACGACTTGCCTCTCTCCTTCCTTAGCGGATAGTGAGGCTTCAGCCTTAGAAAGTTTGGCTGTTGCTTCCTTTGTTCTTGTCTCAAGTTCTTGCATTTTAACCTGTATACGATGCAGATGCTTAGCTTGCTCGGATTCTTTAGCAACATATTCTTCGTGTGCAGTTTCGAGATCTTGCATGTGGTTTTTGTTCGCCTTAGATGGTCATGTCAGCTAAGGACTACGGCTGGAAGCATGGTAGTGCAACTGGATCTCACCTTCTCGAGTTCTGCTTCTAGCTTTTTCACGCTATCTTTCAAATCTGCAATTTCGGATTCCATTCTTTTCCGCATACGGTCCGTGCTAGCTTCAGAAGTTTTCTGAACATGGTCTAATTGTCTCTGATAATCCTCGACAGCTCGAGCATGTTCAACATGTAATTTGCTAAATCGAAGGAGTCAGTATCAAAGGCCGTGTATAGAGGGTAATATTTATGCATGAGAGATAGTGATGATAGGGTATTTACGGACTTCATATCCTCTTCATGGTGGCGCTGTAAGGTTTCATTAACGCTTTTAATCCGCAATAACTCAACAGCGGCCGTTTCCTTGGCCTTACGGTTTTCTGCTTGCTCCTGTCCTAATTGCCTTCGTAGAGACAATATTTCCTCCTCAGTTTTCTGCATCATTTTCTCCTTTTCTTCTAGTTGCGACCGGAGTGTGTCAACTAATTCACGAGAAATACCTTTCTGGATGCCATTTGCAATCACCGGGATTTCCATGACAGGGTCGCGGTCAATCACACGAAGCAAGCGACTAAAATTGTCCTTCAAGAAGTCAACAAAAGTCTTGTCGAAATAAACCTCTGGAAGACTTCCAGGAGGAGCTGAGTTTAGTTTTTGAGGAAGCACCTCAAAGTCTCGTAGTAATGGGTGGCTCCTTAATCTTGTTAAGCAGTCGATGTACTGTTCTCGGCCCATACGAGACGAAAGAATATGATGTATCGTAGCTCTCGGAACTGGGGAATCTTTTGTTGAAAATTCATAAATAGTTCCAAGCAGAAGAGTGCAGAGTCCTTTAACAATAACTGCATNCCCCCCCCCCACGGATCACCGCCTGAAGTAAGCTTTGTATGTTGCTCCCTTCTCCCAAAAAATCATTAACCCCATCAGGGTCCTCGAATAACCATCCGGACAACAACATCAAATAGCCAACCAGCACCCGATCATCTAAACTTCTTTGGATCCCATTGACCAAATTTGCCGTAATTGTTTGAATACATGTCACAACCTCCTCCCCATTGGATGAATCACCTTCTGCAACAGCCATCGCAATTCCCTTAGCATCGCTATCGTCGAAAATGAGGTGAAAAAGAAGGACTGCAGCAAACCAATGGCGATATGGATCAGTAAAGCTTTGGCCATCCAATGGCCGTAGGAGCGTCGTTAGTATGTTTGCGGTCTCATCTGCACCGGAATTATGCCCATCAATAGCTCGACGCAGGAAATGCAATCTGATCGCGGGATGATTATAGAAATAAGCTTTGATACATTCGCAGGCAGCAAATCTCGCATCAAAAGTAGATAGCGAATTTATACTTAAGGTAAGGTCAAGCAACCCGTCAATCACATAGACTGTAGGGAGTCCATTTCGTGGAGCACCGTCGGCCCCATTACCTAGAGGTACATCAAATACAGAATTGACTTGAAATTGTGCGAAACCTTCTTGAATACCAGGGTGGCCTCGAATCAAGTCCGCACAGGTGACCAAAGCCTGAGGCTAGAGATTAGTACAAGCAACCTAATAGGAGAGTACTTAGCTCGCATACCTCCGCTTTGATATGTGTCTCAGTAGAACGACTGAAAGCTAACTGTAATACTTGATCCAAGATCCCATGTTGGCAGAAAGATGCCTGATTGGCCTGTGTACCTGTGCTTCCAGTAACGAGGAACAGTCTTAATACCTCAAGAAGAGCGTATGTGTTCCTATTTCGCTGGACCTGCACCCATTCAGCGACCTCATTTTCACCATTTTGCTGGCCAAGAGCATCGCCAAGTAGCCGAGATAGCTTTGAGACGCAGCCTGTCTCTCGAAAGAATGACTGATTGGACACGTTGAGGCGTAGCAGATTGGCAAGAAGAATCAGGCAATCCTCAACTATCCTGTCACCCTGAGCGAGTGATCCCTCTTCCTTGATTATGTTAAATACTCGGTCGAAGGCGTTTTCAAAGGCAACCAGCTTCTGCAATTCGGAAGAATTGGGAGTCAAGTAAGTCAGCAATGACAATGCCTCATTTCGAACGACTTCCCTTCTGTCATCCAACACTGCCACAAGTCTGGAGATACCCAATGGTGCAGTGAATATACACTCTTCTGTGCGCTCAGTTCTGGAAGACAGGATAGCGGAGAGCAACTGCAATGAGTATAAGCGTGAATAGAAGTCATTGGTATCCAAAAAGTCTAAGAGCAAGGTGATATTATCTTGACGTTGCGTAAATTCGTCCGCAAGCCATAATGCTATCTCTTCCGAAGCTTCTGGGCTACTCTCATTTGGTTTGAAGAGCATAAGTAGTGTTTCAAGAACGACCTTGACTGTATCCACATCTTCGCCATCTTTGCTTAAACTTCCAATTAGGCCTCTCAGGGCGCCTGACGCTACCGAAGCTGGGTATTCTTTCGCAAAACTTCGCAGGCCAAGTATAGCAGCGCGACGGTCTTCTAGCAATGTGGAAGATGAGAGTCGTGAGGAAAGAGTATTGATAGTTTCGCTGACGGATTGCTTCGCCGGCACCGTGGCGATGGTGAACATTGCTTTGGAAACGAATCAACGAGAAAGGCCATGAAGGATGAAAGACTCTATATCATGCCGTAAATCATTGTTGCTAGCTTACTCCTATATATGCCTCCGATTGTTCGGAGCAATTTACAGGACAAAGCTTCCTCGGGCTATCATAAGTTTAGTACGTGGTACCTTTTAAACAGCTTCTTCCAGCAGTGCTGGCTGGCTCGCCTCGCCACGGAAAAACCTTAACCCCTGCAAGTCCCTTGCCTTTGAAGTGGACTTTGGATCTTTGCTCTCGTCTTTCGACAATCGCACGCAAGGCTACATCATTGTCAACGACACACAACTTTCTCGCGACGCGTATCAAGAGCGAGTTCCATGTGGTTTTTGCGCGATCGAATCACCTCCCTATTTCTCCTATCGTGGTGTGAGGAAGATAGTCCTGGCTAGGAACAACTTACTTTCCTATTCTAGTTCTGGTCATCATTCTTTATAGTTACATCTCGAGCACAGTTGCAGTATGGGTGTCCCTGGTAAGCAGTTCATTACCTTTTACTATATATCTATGCTGACATTATCTTTCTCAGCTCTCTTTCGCTGGTTGAGCCAGAAATATCCTAAAATCGTATCTCCGGTAATTGAGGAGCAGCCCCGAGAAATCGATGGACATATTGTTCCTGTGGATACCAGGGGTCCAAACCCCAATAATGAAGAATTCGATAATCTGTACCTTGATATGAACGGCATTGTTCATCCTTGTTCACATCCCGAAGACCGGCCTCCGCCTAAGGATGAGAAAGAGATGATGACAGAGATCTTCAAATATACGGATCGAGTAGTGAACATGGTCCGGCCACGGAAATTACTGATGATTGCAATAGATGGCGTTGCTCCACGTGCCAAAATGAATCAGCAACGTTCCCGAAGATTTCGATCTGCTCAAGAGGCAAAAGATAAAGCACAAGATAAGGCAGAGTTACTCAAAATGTTGAAATTGCAGGGCGATACTATAGAAGAGGAGACCGAGAAGAAAGCTTGGGACTCAAATGAAATTACCCCAGGTACCCCTTTCATGGACATCCTGGCTTCAAGTCTAAGGTACTGGATATCTTACAAATTGAATACCGATCCAGCATGGGCCAAGCTGAAAGTCATCATCTCAGACTCTACTGTTCCAGGAGAAGGTGAGCATAAGATTATGGAATTTATAAGGTCTCAGCGGACTTCTCCTTATCATGATCCCAATACAAGGCACGTCATTTACGGTCTGGATGCAGACCTTATTATGCTTGGACTAGGGACACATGAACCACATTTTCGAGTCCTACGAGAGGATGTTTTTGCACAAGACTCCAAACCTAGGACTTGTAGACTCTGCGGAACAGCCGGTCATGAAGCAAGAGAATGCCAAGGCCAGGCAAAGGTTAAGGACGGAGAATATGATGAAAAGCAGAGCGCTCCTTCGCTGAAACCCTTCATTTGGTTGCATGTTTCCATTCTCCGGGAATATCTTGAGATTGAGTTGTATGTTCCCGACCAGCCATTCAAATTTGATCTAGAAAGAGCTATAGACGATTGGGTCTTCATGTGCTTTTTCGTGGGAAACGACTTTCTTCCTCACCTACCCAGTCTCGAGATCCGTGAAAATGGAATCGACACGCTTATTGCGATTTGGCGTGACAATATACCTTATATGGGTGGCTACCTCACAAAGGATGGCCATGTTGACCTCGAAAGAGCACAGCTCATTCTAAATGGTTTAGCTAAACAAGAGGACGCAATCTTTCGGAGAAGGAGAGAAACCGAAGAAAGACGAGAAGCAAATGCTAAGAGAAGGAAGATACAAGACAGTGGCCGTGGTGGCCGTAGAGACAGTACCAATGCTTTCAACGGAAAGGAAAATCATAATGGTAGGCAAAACAACAGGCCTTCTACTAATGATGGTCCCGCAGGCCTTCCGCTATTTACTCCGGGAAACATAACGAAAGAGGCGAGGGCCATAACCCATGATATGATAGTCAACCGCGGATCCATCTACAAAGCTAACATGGCTAACAAGAGCGCTGCAGCTGCGCTGAAAAGCCAAATAAAAAACAACACAGAGTCCAGTCAGCAAATTGAAGTGGCTTCCAGCGTGGTTCAGAACGCTGCAATCGCTGGAGAACCGTTATCACAGTCTCCTGAATCTGCTCTTGGAAAGCGTAAAGCTGAACTTCTAGATGATAGCGTAAATGGCACCCCAGGACGCAATACGCCACAGCCTAGTACCCCTCAAACTCCAAACGAAGAGTTGCCTCTAGATACTGTACGGTTATGGGAGGATGGCTATGCTGACAGGTATTATGAGCAGAAATTTAAAGTCAGTCCTAAAGACATTGAATTCCGTCACAAAGTTGCAAGGGCATACGTGGAGGGTCTAGCTTGGGTTCTGCTTTATTATTTTCA
The DNA here is from genome assembly GCA_002812745.2 of Scytalidium lignicola. Taxonomy (NCBI): domain Eukaryota; kingdom Fungi; phylum Ascomycota; class Leotiomycetes; genus Scytalidium; species Scytalidium lignicola. The sequence goes on from NCSJ02000019.1 coordinate 202,182, forward strand.
AGGCTGTCCTTCTTGGGAATGGTACTATCCATATCACTACGCTCCCTTCGCGGCTGATTTTGTCAATATCGCGGATATGAAAATTTCCTTCAACAAAGGCACTATATTCAAACCTTTTGAACAACTCATGGGTGTTCTTCCCGCAGCGTCGAGGCAAGCTATTCCAGAAATATTTCATGATCTCATGACAGATCCAGAGAGCGAAATTATCGATTTCTATCCAGAGGATTTTGTGGTTGATCTGAATGGTAAAAAGTTCGCCTGGCAAGGTGTTGCTCTACTCCCTTTCATTGATTCAAAACGACTACTCGATGCGATGGCTAAGAAATACCCACTACTACCTCCCGACGTGGCAGCTCGCAATGGCGTTGGGAAAGATGTTCTCATGGTTGCCGAGGCTCATACAGAGCTCTACGACGATATTGCTACAAATTTCTACTCTAAGAAACAAGGCTCGCCGAGTTTTAAATTGAACTCTCATATTAGCCAAGGATTGTCTGGGGCAGTCGAGAAAAATGCGAACCATCTCCCCCATAGCTCCTTGGAGTTCCCTTTGGCCACTGACGAGATGCCTAGTCTAGATGAAGATCGTTCCATTAGGTCAGTTCTTCCCTTTCCAGTTTCCCAGGTATTACTCTTAACCGAAAACTAACTTATTACTAAAGTGTATATTACCACATGCCTCGTTCAAGCCATACACATAAATCGATGCTTTTGAGAGGAGTTAAATTCCCAGAAAAGGCTTTGACTAAGGCAGATATAGAGGTCACGAAAGGAAGAGCAGCAAGATCTGGCCGCACCCATGGCGGAGCACCGCTACAGGGCAACGGTAGAGGTAGAAATAATATGAGCTATGCTGTCTCATCATATACGCCGACTGGACCGCCAGGCTCTCAGTCATCTCACGGGTCTCAGAATGGCTTTAATAGCCATAATTATCCCATCCCACCACCCAGTTGGCAACCACCGCCTCCTGGCCTAACCAGTTTTGCTCACGGAAACCCACCACCACCCCCTGGTATGTATGGATCTTATACCCAAGGATATTCACCACATGATTATCCCCAACCTCCTACGAATCTCCAGCGTAGCTATGAGGCACCTCCTGGTTACGGCGGCTACGACGATCGACGATGGGATGGCACAGGCAGTGGTTATCATGGGCAGCGTCGAGGACGGGGTCGTTAAGTATAGACGATGGGTTGCAAAAATTATTACCTGGGTTTATTTTCCGATTGTGGGCTGTTCTCCAAGAAAAACAATTCTACATGTTATGTACGATATGTGGAGATATTGAAGTGGTTCTGTAAATAAATCTAGTGATGTTCAAGTATATCGCTGCTCAGCTGAGCAGTTGTACCCTGAAGCTCTATCTTAAGTCTTAGCTTACAGTAAGACTAAATGTTTCTTTGAACCCAGTTTCTGATAAGCTCACAATGTTGAACTACCTAGACAGTAGCCATTTTTACATTCAGATAAACCGAAAAAGACACTGACCTAAAAGCTATGCTGATATTAAAATCAATCTAACCTTGATTAGATAGGTAGCACGTAAGAATGGCAACTGAGCGGTCATGATGATCTGTTATTCAGATTAATTGAATATCTCCTTTCCAATTTATTTTAATTTTAACTCTCCCATGTCAGGTGGAATCTTTAACCCATAACCGTACTCCCCTATCGCTTTCGTGCCTATTGGCCCGCCTGGAAGCTATGAAACGCTACTCATGCAGGTCATTTTAACCTCAACTCCTCAAAGAACCGTGAAACCGCGCAACGCGAGGGCCAGGAAGGCCAAACCTGTCTACAACTGCCTTTCGCACAAGCACGCGCTGCAACTTTCGAATCCTGTTTCAACTGGTGACCTATTCTGTGCTAATTGTTCACTGATCCACGGCTCTGCAGCTGCTTTGTGGCTTTCGATCTAAGTTCCTGATAGCCTTGCATACGAGATCTCGAATCACCTACCTTCATCACATAACGACCACTGCTTTGCTTCAGCGGTCATGTTTACGACTATACTACCCGAGCAAATACCTCATAATCCTCTGCTTTGTTTCTAGTCTGCAGTGATTTCATGTCTGTTCTAGAGTAGTCGCCTTCCCGACTCCTATTCCACTCTCCCACCATGAACGGAGACTCGAGCCTGGTTATCACATTGGTGGAGAGATTGACAACTAGGGTAACGGATTGAACACTGTTATAACTGGCTTTGGTTGCTAATAATTGTTGCTAATAGCTGCCACATCGCACCGGTTCTGACTCCCTTGATCTCCATCGTGACGAGGTTGTTCTTCTTACCCGCGCCACTCTCCTTAACATCAGTCATTCTATCATTGGTGTGGTGGTTGACACGCTTGTACAATTATTAGAAGAACTTGCAAGGCCATACAAGGGGATCAACACTCATCCCGTGCATGTTCTACGTTCAGAACTGTATGTGATTGAGCTGCTCTCCGAATGTTTCTCTACACACTGGGCACGAATTAACACGGCTCACACTACTTCCAAAAACCAGGAGAGACCCAGTTCCGACTCAGAGAGTTCTGCCTCCGAAAGTGCCTCGAAACATCGAATTACACCTAATCGGACGAGACGGGCATCTTGCAACAAGCTACTCGAGCGAGATATAGCTCCCGAGCCACTGGATGATGTTTTAGTTGGAAGACTAATAGATGCCGTTAAACTGTTTTCAAACCCCGTGTCTGATAACTATGTTCTTCCTTCGGCCAATATCCTAGATGACATATCAAAAGGGAGTGAACATGCAGTTAGGGTGCTGCCCTCGGTAAGCAGTGCTGCGCTGAACGGACAATATAACCAGACAGAGACTGCAAAACTTATAGTTGAGAAGACGAACGCAATCGAGACTTATACCCGGCAAATTATTGAGTATGTTTCATTTTCAAACTGGCCGCGAGTTCTCGAGTATCTCAAGTCGGCTCTCCGAGGTCTACGTGCAGCTCATCCCAGTATCGGTAATACTGTTCAGACAAATCAAGTTGCCGAAGATGATAGAAATGCACTCATTACTATTCGCCTAATTTCCGCATTTTGGGTAGACAGCCGTAAGCTAGGAGTCATAATTCAAGAGCTATGTGGAAGTTTTCTCCATCTCCGGAAGGCTTTTCAAACCGCAGTAGCCATTGTCTTGCCAATGTTGATTACTAGATGGCTCGAACGTAATCCCGAAGAATTTGTGAATCTGCATACCATGCACAACAGACTTGATGGCGGTGCCGAGACCTTATTCGACATGACCAACACGATGATCGATGGTGGGAGACGGAAGGCCTTACTCTTTCCGTTTCAGATGTCCCTTCTATTCTTACTCCCTGATGTCTTCGAAGTTGCTAGCAATATGAGAGACATCAAGAGTAGCAGTATGTCAAAGAAGGTCTCTTTTCTAGAGACATTAAGGAAATCCCTACGAAACAGAAATGAAGCCGCTATCTACTGCCTAACTTCTGTCTTGAGGGCCGCTCGCCATTTTTCACCCGATAGTGATGCAGCACTTATCAGTTTTGCCCTTGATGTACAGGAAGAAGTCAGAGAAGCAGTATTTCGAAGGAACCCCACAGGGACAGACTCGTTTGCTCTTGACCATGGCTTGATGACAGCAACTTTTGTCAGTCTCACGTATCTGGACCTTGAGTCTTGCATTGACAATCTGGTTCCAATGTGTTTGGCTTCCAATACTCCGGCTGATTTCAAGATCGCTGTTGTATCTGCATGTTCTCATTTTGCTAGACAATCGAACGCGGAAGAATTTCGACCATTATTTGCCAAGGTGGCGGAATATTTGCGAATACAACTGAAGGTAGGTCATTAGCTTCATATATAGTCACGAATCTGACTTCCTTATCAGGCTATCTCTTTACAGGCATGGGATGCAAATTCTAATGACCAGTATTCCATAAGTAAATCATTAGATTCTGACACCACTGAACTTGTTTATTGCATTCTCGAGTTTCTAAAAGCTTCTCCTCTTAGTATTTTTAGTGGTGCGCCATCTGACCCGACTGAATGGAGCCAATTCTTTGATGATATCCTTGCATCCTTCAGTACATACTTGGTTTCCGACGACTCACAGATCGCAAATCTAGCTAGTGCTGTTGCACGTATGCTTATGACGGATGGATCTATTGCACTATGGCAGAAGAGCAAATCTATCGGATCTCGTAGCTTTAAGTACAACTTCTGGAAGTCCTCGTGAGTATTATGCTCGAACAGCATTAGAATGTTTTTTTGCTTATCATTCTCAAGGTCAATGGTTCTCATGGCGATGGCAGAAAAATTCATCAATAAGCAAGAAGATGCAAATATTATCCTACATATAATACACGATTACCTAGAGTCACGGCTCGCAGCATTGAAATCCATCAGAGTATGTGATCTGCTTGAATCATCATTGCAAAACTAACTTATAAACTAAAGGAAGTAGCAGATCTCACTGAGGATATTCCTGAGCGAGCCGCTACATCCACAAAACTTGAAACTATGTTTTTGGTCTCTCTCTGCTCCGCAGACATATCTACGTGTGAACTTGTCACTAAATGTATAGCTCTGTTTTGTCAAGAATCACAGGTGATTGAAACTACAAGTCAAACAACGAAAATCCCGTTGACAACCCTTCGAAACCTTAATGTTTATTTAGAACTCTCCTCTCCAGATTTTAGGTTTACAGGATTAGTTGCTTTCCAGAAGCGCGTCCGCGGTCTCTTACGACAAATGGTACATCCAACTGCTGGTATCTTGACAGCCTGGGGGATTGTATTTGATAACTGGCTTAAATTGTCCAAGCAAATATTCTCTCATCCAAATGAGATACCAGATGAGAGATATTTAGTGGAGTGGCGAAATTACTCAGGCTTCCTCGCCTCTCTAGGAGGAACGTGCATATCAGATCAGACCTCGGCGCCAGAAGACTCTGGCTTAGCTGGGCTAAGGTGGATCGACAGACTTACTCCAGATGACTATGATGATACACTGATGAGTAGATACATGAAGCAAAGCATACAGCTATTAACGAGCACCAACGTTAGGATACGCGAGGCAACAAGAGAGGTCCTCTCAAGCGAGATATCTCCTTCGCTTTATGTATCCCTATTCGAGACCCTCGAATCAGAACTAGAAGTTCTTTTCGATAGTCTAAGAAACAATGAGTCGCTCCCAATAGAATCTCGAATTATCTTTGCAGAACAAGCAGCTGCGCTGGTGAAGAGCATTGTTGAGAGGCTTGGAAGCCCGTCAGAGGTGGTTGCGCTCTCGGTAGATGTTGGTACCTTAACCCTCAATTTTGCTAAATTTCTCAACACCTTTCCTGAAAGTTCGAGCGCTCTCAGAGTCAAGATTAAAATATGCCAACTGTGTGAGACGGTTACACAGAAGAAGGAACTTCTTAATCTTAGGCATGATGTTCGTATAAGAAATCAACTCCTGGAGGTTATTTTCGGGTGGATCGCGCGACCGGGCTCGGCTGACAACGCACCTCTCACGAGCCTTTCGCGTGTTGATGAGAACTACCGCCTTCAGAAAGATTTAGACAGAGCATGCCTCAAAGCACTTGCCGAACTAACATATCGGTTACCTTTACAACCTGCGGAAGGCCAGACCGATGCTGATACTAGTGATCTCAAGTCTCAGATGTTCCACACATATTTCAATAGATTCCTTTCGTTGCTGAATTTTGAAGCGACAGAGGTTGGAAAAAATGAGCTCCGAATCATATCTGGAGGAAACGAGGATCTAGTGACAATACCTGAGCTTGCAATTACTGCACTGTCAAATCTTCTCAGTGCAAATATCGATGTTGGCCTTAAGCACTCTTTGAGTATCGGATATCACGAGGATCTAGATATTCGGACTGCATTTGTAAAAGTGCTTTGCAATATCTTGATTCAAGGAACTGAATTCAACAATCTTTCTGACACAGCAGTGAATGAAAAATATGATGAACTCCTAAATGTGAGTGATGCTTTAAGTCAGAAATTCTAGGTCGCCAGAGCTGACCACTATTTAGCTTCTGGTTAATGACATGGCGTTAACTATAGCCCTCTGTGATGCTTGCCCAAGTTCAGAAGTCGATGAAATGACAATATCATTGCTGAACATCTTCGACTCTCGTGACCTAGGGTTCATCTTACTAGAAGCGCTAATCAAGCATGAAGTAGAGGAAACAGGTAAACTAATATCCTTATAAAAGTAATCAAAAGTTGATGTTACTGACCAATAGTAGAAAATGAAACCGAGCTTTTGCGTCGCAACTGTGTAGCAACAAAGATGTTGTCCGTATACGCAAAATGGAAAGGAGCAGCTTACCTCAAAGCGACCTTGCAAAAAGTCTTGGAACGCCTAATATTAACGTCGAAGGACCTTGACCTTGAGCTTGATCCCGCACGCATTACGTCAGCTGAAGAGTTACGGAAGAATGCACTTCAGCTCCAATTTGTGACTAAGATTTTCATTGATGATATATGTCACTCTGCAGCTCATATCCCCACGTCATTCAGGAAGATCTGTAACATCGTACGGAACAAACCTAGAAAACACCTTGGCCATTAGAAATGCTAACACCAAGTTTAGATCTCAACAACTGTCACAGAGCGCTTCCCAGAAGCCAGGTTCACTGCTGTAGGGGGGTTCATATTTCTAAGGTTCTTCTGTCCTGCAATTGTTGCTCCAGATGCTGAAGGCTTAATTTCCACCACCCCATCAAAGGAGATGCGTCGTGGACTTTTACTTATCGCAAAAGTGGTCCAAAATTTGGCGAATAACGTATTGTTTGGAACTAAAGAAGCCTACATGTTTCCGCTCAATGAATTTCTTACGCATAATATCTATCGGGTAACGGCTTTCCTACGAGCAATCTCAGTACGTCCTGCATCCACTAAACTGTGCAATAGATTACTAACAAGTTAGGCCCCCCCTAGTTCCACTGAACCTTCCTCTGAAACGGAGTCTTTTGACTTCGGATCTTGTGTTGCGCTACATAGATTTCTCTATGACCATTGGGACCATATTCGGCAGAAGCTTGTGCTTCGTGAAAAGAATGGCTCAGCTCGCTTATCACTAGAGATCAACAATAGGCAGACTCTGATATTGGAATCCCTTAGGAAACTCATTAGCAATCTAGGACCTCCACCCATGGATGTCTCTTGGAATCGGCCCACCATAGCGTTGAATACTCTACCAGCTTACTCTCGTTTTCAGAACTTCATGCTCCGAAATGCTGGTAGAAATATGGAATCCACGATTTCTAGTCATGCTCTTTACGATGGTGGCGAAAGCAAGGTAAACTTCTAAACCGATGTTACGACTAGCTTCTCACAATATCCCAGGACGGGCTCTCTATGATTTGTATCATCCTTAGAAATATCGATACAGAGGCGACGGACTACGACCTCCTCCTGTACTGTTATTTAAAAGTTGGTTCTTTCTCAGTCTTAAAACTATCACTTATCTAACCTTAAAAGATTGCAAGCAGGATGTGGCACCGGCCTTTTGGTATCCTAATTGACGCGACATGTTACAACGGGCAGGATGAGCCTCAAGATACCTTGTTCCAAAAACTAGATCTTCTAACTCCCGCAGAGTTATCAAGGCAGTTATCAAGAATTTATATATACAATATGAATAGTGCTTTTCGGTATGTTATGCCAGTATCAGTAATATCCTTACATCCAGCTAACTCCGGGCATAGCAAATGTTTTCGTCGTATTCTAAGGCTATCGGTAAAAAGTGACTCTAGTGCATTCCATCCCAAGAATGTCGACTATCATTTGATAGATAACCTGCAAGATCTTCAAACCCACTTCCATCTTAGCCAACTTCATTTACCCAAGGAGACTATTAGCGTCGTCACTGATACTAGATATGTCTTCCAGCCTATCACACGACTGTCTAGGACAAAGGGCAAGATCGAGGTCTTAATTAAGGTCGGAAGTCAATTTATTCAGGTTACAACAACAAAGAAACAGGAAGTTGTCCCAGGACTTAGGCTTTATGCAACCGTAAATGATATTTTCCGTCTGTCAGAACTAGATGAAGCACCTACCTCGATACAAACTGAGGATGATTCAGCATTCGGTCTACGGACTGAAAATGGGAAGATTGTAATGTATTTCACGAGCCCCAGAAAGTCTGACATCCTCCAGTCCATCCGTGGAGCAAAAAGCAAATATGGCAAAGAATTAAGAACTCTAAAATCCTTTGAGAGGCTTGTCCGACCACAAGATGTCCCCGGGACTCTTCTTAACATAGCTTTTACAAATATGGCAAGCAATGATCAAGTACTCCGTCTTGCATCATATAATCTCCTTTCTGCTCTCTGTCGAGCCTTCAAGTTCGCTGAAGACTCCAAATTTTTGAACGCAAAAGGTTCGTCAAACCCCCTTTTTCTCGGTTATGATTAGTTCTGATCAGAGAGACTTGTCTCTTGTAGAGTTATGTGTGCCCCTGAATCCCTCAAACTTCATTGTTGAAATCAGCTCACATCTTGCTATGTCTGAGCCCCAACTCACCCTAGACTTTCTCAATGAGTTTTTCGTAGGATGGGAGAGCTTCCCATATGATCAACGACCTCTGAGTCTAGCCTATATGGCGCCGTGGTTGCCAAGTTTGAGGACTAGCCTTATTCCCACAGATCCTGATGGAGACAAAGCTAGAGAAAAAGTTGCTGTAATATTCCGCAAAATCATTGAAGTTGCACTCTCTAATCTTGCTCTGAGTAATACTCTTGAGCAGAGAGTTTGGCCGGTCATCTGTCAAGATGAACTTTACAAGGATCTGTTCCTGGAAGAAGTTCTAAAAGCCGCTTTGGGTTTTGGAATCGATGACGAGCGAACAGAAATCCTCGGATCTATTATTGCCAGCCTTGGAACGGTAACAATTCGAGGAAAACTCCTCTCACGTCTTCGAAAGGCTCTTAATAGATCCTCGTTGCGTCCAACAAGACATCTACCAGAGAATTCGGTCTGGGGAGAGATTTGTGTACTCCTGCGCCTATGTCTCTCGACCTCCTTCGATAGTGGGGTTCAGCCACAACTATACCTGCCAGAAATCTTCCACCTTGCTACAATGCTTGCCAATACTGGCTCTACTATGGTAAGACTCATCGTACATCATTTACTTATTAATACTGTGCACTCCATGTGTACCACCTTTGCATTGGATGATGGGAAATGTGCCAGACTGAAAGTCTTACTCGTATCACTCTCGGAGACACGTAATGAGTTTCTCTTTAACACTCCCATCCGGGACGGCACAAGTAGTTCACTCTCGCAGGAAACAGGCATTTCGACCCTTCAAGTTACAGAAAATCTTGCTGTGCTATTGTCCGAGATCAGTATTGTTGGTGCGCCATCGATTGACTTATCCAACGCTTGGCGCTCTAGGTGGATGAGTCTAGTCGCCAGCACGGCGTTTCAGAGCAATCCTGCCATCCAGCCCAGAGCATTCACAGTCATGGGTTGCCTCGCCCGTGAGGATGTAGACGATGATCTCCTATACCAGGTCCTAGTGGCGCTTCGAAATAGTATCGGTCGATTTATGGAGGATAATGACAGTGAAATGCTTATATCAATCGTTGCGTCCCTAACGAGGATGATGGATAAGCTACCTTCTGCATCTCGTTACGGTCTCCAACTCTTTTGGCTTGCATTATCTCTCGTACGACTAGTCCCTACTGGCCTTTTCAACACTACAGCACTATTTTTAAACGCGGTCCTGAACAACATCAATACTTCCGGGGATTTCAAGGGCGGGCGTATGATAACAGCTCTGCTACAAGGTAGACTGCCTATAGAGGATGCAGCTTCTCAGCTGGACGAGAATTATGGCATTCACTTTACCCCCGAAAACTTCCATTTCGCTATCTGCGCCTCTTTAGTAAAGGGGCTGACAGACTCTGTCACGAAGCCTACAGCTATTTACGTCCTCTCCTCATTCCTAGAAATTACGAGTTCAAGTATGCCACAAGGAATGAAGTTCCCCACCGATACAAGTTGCCTACCTTACATCGGGCTTCTCATGTCCCGGGCAATGACACAACAGGAGGTAAGGGATAGCTTGTGGCTTGCCAAGATGACATCTGCTGGTCTAGGCGATGTCGAAGATGTTTTAGGCATGCTTGGCCTAGCTTCAGTAAAGGATAAAGAGCTTCTGCTCAATGCAGCCATCGCAATTGTGGATTTCCGGTATTTGGAAGAGACAGTGCAAACCCGAGATCTAATATGGCTCAATCGAATAGCCCTTAAGCGGCCAGCAGTTATTCTCCATCTGTAACTAAATCCCTTCCTATAGTAATAACGGCCATGTGTGCTAACTGGTCTAGATGCGGGCCTATTATCCGTATTCTTGATGACATACTCATCTCGTGTCAAAATGCGGCAACGCTTGAGGCAGCGCACGAGCTTTTACGAACCTTAACATCAAATCGTAAGTTCGTCGGTAGTATGGACACGGCGGAAATGTTAGATGAGGTTCTGGATGGCATCGGATTTGGTGGCTTGTGGAAATCCTCTACATTTCACATACCAAATGTGAGGGAGAGGCAATGCACGACATTGACTGACAGACTCATCGAGGTATGTGTGATGCAGGCGATCGGAAGGTGTTAGGTGTAGTAGTATCGAGATGCTAACATACAAATGCCAGCTCATTATCGCGTAAGGACGAGCTGAGGCGACTGAATCCTGCTTGTCCTCCCAGGTGCAATATTCGAAACGCTGCCAAAGCCTTCTAGGAATCGAGATTGTGATTGAACAACTGATGTGCATCCAAACTGGTTACGAGAGTATTTTGGACGCTACGATAGATCATAGATACCCTATTTGATTTGATTTGATTAATGTACTGTTCTAAAATCAACCTTTGTTACAATTTAGTGAATAACGACCTGACCTGGACCTAAGAAAGACAATGACGTGAGATCTGTAATCTTCAGAAGATGATACCCTCTTATTTCCTGCTTATTGAAGTCTGAAAGAGGGAGGGAAAGTTGGAGGAATCTGCCGGTACGTTTAAGAGACAAGAGGGCATTTCGAGAGGGGGGCGGTTGGGCAGATGATACAATGATGATGAGGCTTGTCCATGCTACCGGTAGGGGAGTTCATTGTGGTGATTCAGGTATTAGTGTATGTCAGCAAGGTTCCATGTATTGTACGTTGGTTGACACTACTTTCATAATTCCCGCACTAGGTTATTACAAGTCCAGACCAAAGACGGGTTCGTGATTGGCTTGGTGAATGGCATGCATGACGGTTACTGTGTTTCGTCGCTACCCGTGTCCTTACGTCCATCGGGATTGCCCTAGTGGACGTGATGAAGCAATCTACAGATCTTTGGTTTTGTGTAATTAGTTGCCGAGGTTCAGAGGCCAGATGTCATGACGTCATCAACGCTCGAACATATCACAGTAACTTAAACTATCACCGGATCGTGTACGGAATCATGGCTGGAACACCAAAAGATCACCGCCTAAGCAGCCTAGCCAATGACTAAGTCCTGGCCGAAGAAGGTACATGGTACATCGGTTGCTTGAATGAATCGAGGTATTCCGGTAGGCGTGGTACTCCGGTACTCGGGTACTTACGTACTTATGTACTGTACCACGCGTACCTCCGTACAGTACCTTGGGTTGGGAGAGAGAAGGCGCTTCGACAGTAACAATGGTGCATAACTTGCACATCCTTGGCCAAGAGAGCAAAAAAAATGCCAGCAGATGAAAGGGAAAAGCCAGGCGAATGGAAATGATATGCGACGCATAGTTTGTTTGTTTGTTTGTTAGTTGGCTGGTTGGTTGGTTGAACCAGGAAAACTTTTTCCTCTCCTTTCTCTACATCTTTTCTTCCCAGGTTCCAACACACTTTCCATCTCCAACAAAATCCTCAGTGAGTGATGAAACCGCCCAACCCATTCCAGCCGATGCAATCATGAAAATCCGAGATGGCCTAGACCGCGCGCACGATGCCCAAACGATCGCGGGAGGATCTCGGAAGCATGGGTGAAGGGAAGGAGCGGAAGGGGGATATGACTTCCACCTTAGGAATCAAGAACGTCCCATGTTGTCGATGGGAGCAATAATGCTGCAGCGATCAAGCCTCACCCTGCCCACCTGCCCACCTAGCACTGCTCTCCCATAGGCTGGCTCGAGTCTGGCTAAGGCGACTCGGGCCTGACTAAGGGGCCCAAAGCAGCAAGGTGCGAGGGATTACGTGTGGCTGACATGTGGCTAGAAGAATTTTTGCAGGAAATTTTTGTCGGGTCCATGGGATTGGTTGTGTGCCAGGGCCAAGCACACGAAAAGGCCCTTCCAACAAATCCTCCAGCCCAGCCCTACTGTACTGTACTGTGCTGTACTGTTATTGTACTATACATGTATCTCCCACTGCGCTGTCCACTTACAAGTGCGGCAGCAACACACACCGACACTTTTGTGCCTGTACAGGAGTAAGTACCTGCACTTGTGCTGCAATCGGGTTTTTATGCAACTCGTGGTCGATCCCAGGCGCCCCCCCCCCGGCCGTTGGCTTCGCGCATGTCCGATTGCACCTGCACCGCCACACCCCTCCATCGATGCTGGCGCCAACCCCTGCGTGCCACGATCTGCACCATACGGTAGGGCTGCGTTACTAAACGCATCTTTTGCGCCGTGTGCCTTCCACCAATTGCGGAAGGCGCACCGAGTTATGCAACATGGTTACTCGAACGCGATTCATGTCATGTCCATCGTCTGCATGAGCAATGCAAGAAGAAAAAAAGAGGGAAAGAGAGATAAGTCCATCCGTGGTATCTGCCAGTCTCCTTCTCGTCTTCTTCAGCCAGATATTATTGAACTTTTCCCTCCCAAGCGCCGGGTAAAAAAGGTCTGGGTACTCGTATCCCTTTCTGGCCTTTCTAGAAAAACTTGCGAGTTCAGTGGAGTGGCAAGCACCACTGCTGCACAGGGCCTATCAGGTTTAATTATCGAGCTTATCGGAAGTTATCATTCGAGTCATTATTTCCGTCTTCTCGTACAGCTAACTACAGCATATTCCTACATGCCAACAACTAGCTTACACGAGGCTCTATCGCACATCCTAGCGTGCTTCTCCGTCCCAAATAAGGAATGCAGACGTGGTATCATACAGTATACGAGTACCNAAAAAAATATTGAATATTATGAAAAAAGTACGGATTCGTATTAATGCTTCTAGGCCCTTTGAGTCAGCTGTTGTAACGCCGGCTGGCCTCGTAAACTTTAGTTAGAAGAGTCCGTGGAAGCGGCCAGATGGCTCACAGAAGGCCAACGTGGTAGGCAGCTAATTCTGGGCAAATCCAGCTGTGGTTGATCATGGCAAGTGTTTCTGCTACTGTATTAACAACAGTATAGTGAACACATTTTTTTCTCTTCTACTTCTTGAGTTTCATGCTTCTGATATCCCCTCATCCGCGGTTGGCGAGCGCAAGGGCACGGGGTGCGCCGAGCGTGACAAATTTGCGTGCTCACACCCGTTCTTTCTCCAAGGGTATCAAGGAAAGTCGGGATCTAAGAGCAGCACCTGACGCTGGTCAGACTCCGAAGAATAAAGGCAGCGGTGCTGACAACTCGAGCTACAGCAGCTGCCAAACCAAGGCAAGCATTTTCAAAGATGTGATCGCGAATTTACAACTGTGACTTGACTTCGTTCAACCCTTTCGGCGACCACGGAAAGGCACGTCCGGTACATCACGTGCACATCGAATTTACCTGTATGGCTGCGCCGTGCTTTCCAGAACCGTATCAAACTTTCAGCTACCTGTAGCGTTGTATGTGAGGGAAGCACCGCCTCGAGTTTCCACCTAGAAGGGCATTGTGTGTCATCTGCTTGAGGGGCCTGCTGGTTGATGTGCTGCTCATCAAAGTTGGCAACTCGTGGTCCAGAAGCCCACTCTGGCGGGGGGAAAGCTGCGGCGCAATGAGAACAACGCAGCAGATCTGGACCCGTTAGTGGGACGGCCTAGCAGCTACACTCAGTTGACGATGTACAAGACGGTCAAAAAAGGGAACCAAGTAGTCGAGTACAAAAGTACTGTACTGTGCAGTACGCAGAGCAGGGGGGGTGGCAGGGAGCATGAGCCCTTTCCTTGCACGGCAGTCGCATTGCACCAAGAATAGCAGACTCTGGGGTAACCGCCGGTCTAGCCGACGGGAAAATGTTGGAGTTTGGGGGGAGAAGGAAGAAACGCCGCCGCTATGCGAGGCTGTCGTGTACGATCGGGGAGAGTCAGCACCCTATTGTTACATTACTCGCGGCTGGCGGTTGGTTGGCACTGTTTGGCTGGCTCGGAAAGGAAAGGAAAGAAATTTTTGGGCGCTTGAGCCAAAGGGTCGTCCGTGGCTGTGCTGCAGGAAGGCTGGTGATGGTGGGCTGGTGCAACTGGTGTGTGGTGTCGCGTGTGCCGAGGCGATGACAAATAATGTACCGGTACTTGGACGGTACCAGCCCTTCAGATGGATTCCTCAGGTACCTGCCCAACGGTACTTCCAAATCCTGCTTTCGGCCATCTTCCAGAAGGTCCACCTCCCAGCCAGACAGGGGTGTAGGCGAAGTGCGGTCCCAAGGAAGGACCTGCGGTGGACCAGGGTGTGACCAGCACAACCCGGATGTATCCAAGGGTGCGCGCCAGGGTCCCAGCCTGCTGCGTCATTATCCAGACCCCGCCGCCCAATCAGTCACGACGATAAGGGCACCCCGGGCATGCATCATCAGCCAGAAGCCGTTGCTCCGCTGCCCTTCTTTTCTCACCCCTCCTTCATATAATTCATCGCTCTCGCTCCACCATGCCATCATGTCTTCTTTTCGCCTCCGAACAATTTTACCACACACCAATCCTCAATCTTGACAAACACAAGGAGGATACCGAGTCACCGAAGATCGATCAGATATCTACGGCGACGCATAGGTCAATCAAAGCACCAGATTACCAGGCGTCCTTACTCTTGCGTAGTCGAACTTTCTCGAAACCGCGAGTGCCTTCCTCCCCCAAAACCGCAATCCAGGCCACTGCACATGACCTGATTACGAACCTCCCGTTTTACGAGTCACACTACTTCTTTCCCAAGTCTCCCCCCAACCCCCAACCCATTCCTCGTCACATATATATATCTCGCACACAGACCTCTTCCGTCGGGCACTTTTGCCACTCCTCCACTACACACTCCACTCTCGCCGCAAACTATGATCGTAGCTCAGAATCATCCACGACGTCAAGCTAGTTTCTACCAAGAGTGGTCTCCAGCAACGGCTTCCACAACACTTGCGCCTGCTTCAGCGGCGACCTCAACTCCTCCACAGACGTTCTACGACCTCAATCCTCCTCCAGCAGCGAACAATCTCTTTTCCTTCGACTCCGACCCAACACTCTTCGACTTCCCAGTGCAGCGCGTCGCCACCAGTCAGGCGCAACCGCTGATGCAGTCCGATCATACCAACGCAGGCTGGCATTCATCGGGCCATCTCACTCCAACGTCCGCAACACGATCATATCACCACCACCAGAGGGAATCGTCGTTATCCTCGCTGGGCTCAACAGGTCCGGCATCGCCATACACGGCCACCACGTCAAATCCACACGTCGTCGAGTACAATGAGTCGAAACCTCTGACGCCTGCGCATACGCCATCACAGGAGTCATTTTTGCCATCACAGTACACGAGTTATTACGCAAATCCTCATAATCTGATGATGATGATGGGAGGCAGCGACGGTTTGAAGGGGCAAGCTGACGCAGGACTGATGCCTGCGCCGGATTTCGGACATGGCGGTGGAAGACCATCGGCAGCGTCGGTGGCAAGCAGCAACGACGTTCCCTCAACGCCACCTTCATACGAAGGGGATAGACGGCAAAGAATTGGTGAGAGCTCCTCTACTACTGCCTGTGCCAGCGTCGATTTATGGTTGAATGAATGCTTACAACTCTGCGACAATCTAGCCTACAGAACGGCCGCTCCCAAGCTCGACCGAACCATGACAGACATCTATCAAGATGAGCTGTATAACCCAAGTTTCCACATTACGTCTGCTCCTCCTACGAGACCACAGCAATCGGCGACACACTCTCCACAGTTGGACATCTTTGCTCAGCGATTACAAGCCGCGAACAAGCAGCATTTGAATGCCTCCAACACTCACACAGGTCTCGCAGTACCGTCACGCGAGCGATCTCCCTTCCGACAAGGTTCTCCTTTAGCACTGTCCGGGCATGAATTTCCAGCGCAATCGCCAAACGTAAGGTTCGGCACTGCGATGCATATGCGGGAACAGCAAAAGGCTGAAAACGATGCGAGGGCACTTCAGATGCAGTTGGAACGGTCATCACCAGAACAGGTGCCTCCAAAGACGGTATCACCAAAGGATGTTGACCTAGTCTATCACAAATCTGAAGAAGACATGAACATGCCGCTCTTTCCGCCGCAGACACAACCACCCCAAATCTACCGCCATCGCCCGCAAGGCAACATGCGCGAGCCTTCCGATCTCGACGATAGCATGTCTCAGCAAAGCTATGGAAGTATGGCAACTACGAGGCGAGAAAGCTCGTCAGGATACTCCAACTCTTCACAACAGACACATCCGGGCTCGACTTTCAACTTTGCACCTCCCGCCATCCCTGGAAGTATGAGGCAAGTACCGCAACAGTATCCATTCGTATCTCACCCTCGGAGGCCGCCTACCAACATGTCGAATGCCACCCAAGAATTCCACCCCACACTCGCGTCGATGGAGTCCAGCGGTAGCGAGTACACCAACGACGCCGAGCTCAAGAAGCCCAGCGGCGCATCAGCGGATGGTGGTACGTATACTTGCACATACCACAATTGCACGCTGCGCTTCGACACGCCGGCAAAGCTTCAGAAACACAAGAGAGAAGGGCATCGACAGTCGGCATCACTGGTGGGAGCGGGTGAGGAGGGTGGCATGACCTCGGCGGCCCATCTACGAAACTCACAAGCTGGACCACACAAGTGCGAGCGCATCAATCCCAGCACGGGCAAGCCATGTAACACCATCTTCTCGCGGCCTTACGATCTTACACGTCACGAGGACACGATTCACAATGCCAGGAAGCAAAAGGTGCGATGTCATCTATGTACCGAAGAGAAGACGTTCAGCCGAAACGATGCCTTGACGAGGCATTTCCGGGTTTGTCATCCTGACGTGGAGTTCCCCGGTAAGCGCAGAAGAGGAGGAGGAGCAGTCCATGGCTGATGATGAATGAGGGGAGAAGGAGGGGGGGGAAATTATTACGAGACGATCAGCACCATTATTTTCCCCAATCCTCCATCACCTATTTCTCTTTTCTCAGTCTTCACACACACACACACACACACACACGACTATACATGCATGATACGGATCAGCTTCAAAGCACACGATGCGAAATAAGGCGACCAGCCACGTCCAGGAATTGATTGATGCGCGCACACGTGAGAGGGAGAGAGAGAATGTGTGTGTGTATTGAATGTGTGGTAGTGTGATTGCTGTTCGGACGACCACAGACCACCGACACACCACCCTTCACCCGCCTTTCCGTCGCTTGGGAGCGGCGTGGTTTGTTGCAGGCGCCCTGTGACGTCATGGCGAGTGGATGCGGGCACAACGACGTTGCATCTTGCTGTGCGGGAAAGCGGGAATTTCCCTCCACACAAACCACAAATGACGATGATTTTCTGGTCCTTTGCTTGGTCCACGGTGGATGCAATGCGTCTCATCTGCTCCTCTCCATTTCATCATCGCTCATCCACAGTCGTCATCATATGCGCTTATTCCTTGTATNAAAAAAAATTTTTCTAGGAAGGGTTATCAGCGAGCACAGGTCTATTTTTATCACTGGGTATATTCTTAATTCTTAAATCTCTTTTTTTCCATTGGTTTCCTTTTCTGTCATGCTTAGAGGCGCCAGTCCCCAGTTATTGTGTTGCGCTATCACGTGCTATGACACTCACCTTGCTGTTGCTATATTTATGCATATATATACTCTTAATAATTGCATTGGATAACTTGTTGGATTAGCCTAAAAGAAAAAAATGGAGAAAAACGGGTTTGGGATAGACTAGACTTGGGTTCTCATGTTATATGATCAGTCATGCTGGCNTTTTTTTTTGTTTCCTTACCTATTCCTTGTTTCTTTCCTGTTGTTGCGCTCTTATAGTGCAGTGTATTCTTATGTTGGAAAATTATGATGGATGAAGATTATGTATTTCAATGAGCGAAGGACGGATATTATGGCACACACTGTACTACATAGTTGGGTATTGATCATACTACAGAATTGGATAGAATATAACGATCGATGTATATCAAATATCAAAGTATCATTTAATCTGACATCATACTAATACTAGAACGGTTGTCTACCGCATGCGTGAGGGTGGTGGCATTGAGAAACTTGCTAAAGCCGCTGGTCACAGATAATTTCCACCATTTCAGAACTTGTATATTCGTCGATTACATATCTAAGTGGCTGTGTTTATGCCGCATTCTATGCTGCCCTTAGTTGCAAAGAATATTTATTCCATGTAAACATGCCTTCAAAACATACATTACCTCGTAACCCCATCGAAGAGAATGGGCTGCTCACTTTGTCGAATCCGTAATTCCCTCATGAGCTAATCCTCTGACATCACTGCGTCACGTGCGTCGCGATACAGAGGAGTGATCCCCGTCCACTTCTGGAACTACATACGCACACCATCAAATTAATTTGCAACTTCCTCAGGTTACTAAGGGGATCTGCTAAACGTACCTGATACCAACCCTGCGCGGTGAGGACCTCCAATCCTGGAATAGCAGTCCAGCCGGCATCCATAGCCATCTGCATCAGCGCAGTCTGTCGAGGTTTATAGGCCATCTCCAGGAGGGTACGTCTCTGGGATGCATCCGCCTTGGGGTGCCTCAACAATGCTGCAAGGACTTCGCGCATGTCTTGCTCAATCGGTCTATCTGCCGGTATGGTTCCAATGGCGACAGTCGGGATAGTGGAAATAGATTCAGTATCAGAAACCTGTGCGAGTGGCTGGATATTGAACTCCGCCGGAAAGGAAGAAATCATGGCCGACAGCTTGGATGGTGTCCGTGAAACAATGAAAATCGGATTGTATGCAAGAGAATGGAGGGCGTAAACAGCTGCACGAGCGGTGCCTCCGGCTCCAATAACCAAAGCACTTGCTGTGGTCCCCGGGGTTGGTAGAGAACCAGGAACTGACATGAGGGAGTGTGTCATACCTAGCCAGTCGGTGTTTTCACCAATCAGACGTCGCACCGTAGTATCTGTTACTGGAATAATGGTATTCACTGCACCAATAATCTTCGCTGCATCAGTGATTTCATCTAAAAGAGGGATGACATCCAATTTTAGAGGTATCGTCACCGATGCGCCACCGAAATCCTCGGAATGGATGATATCCTTTACATCTTCTGCATTGGCCGTCTCAAATCGAGAGTATTGGTGGGGAAGGCCCGTCTGTTGAAACAAACTGTTATGCAGCGCCGGGGATCGTGAAGCTGAGATGGGCGTGCCAAAAATATAAAAGGATTTCGGCTCGATTTTCCCAATTATTGATAGAGCCTGTCGAATTTCCTTGGCAGAGAGCTGTCCAGGAGCAGCCTTGAAAGGTAAAGCAGGATGTGATACAGGCGTCATGAAGCCGTTCAATACGCGACTTAACTTACCCTGTATGCCCATGTTTATTGCAATCAAGGGGACATCGTGAGCAGTAGTCATGCTTGCCCGGAACCTTTCCAAAGAGAAGTTGTCTTCCATTGACTTAGCGCATCCAACAAGCTTGATAATATCGCCATATTGAAGTGCTCGGTTATAGTATTGCACCCAGCCGCCGTTTTTCCAGGATAGTCGACCTGATGGATCATGGTGTGATGCAATTATCTTAGAGAATCCCTTGGCATCTGTCACAGTTTGCAGAAGCTCATCGGGATATCCTATTTCTAGATCAATATACTCCATACCCATTCTTACGGCAGCCTTGTAAAGTTTGAGAGCTTGGTGGTGTGCGTCATCTGGNAAAACGTCCTCCTTGACTTACAGTTCGCACAGTAAATATCAATGGTAGTGATACAGCCGACCTCAATCGCGCAATCTGGACAGAGAGGAAATCCAAAGAAGGAATACCATTCTTTGATTCTGGGTCAGACAGCAAATCTACCCGCACTTCTACCGCATCCGAGCCTACAGAGACTGATGGTAGTATATCAAGCGCCTGTGAGATATCAGGCATCGTCAATGAGACAAAGAATGACTGAGGGTTTTTTCTAATCTCTTCATAGTGGCTGCTCTGGCCGGAAATTAGCAGGAGAAACCTTGAAAAATCCTCTCTCGCAATAGACAATGCCCCAATAAATCCACTAGGACTGTGATATTGGAAATTGCTGCACTCCTGGAACCATGGTTTGCGTCGTAAATATACGCCCATCATGTCTTCCACATAAGCAGGCCGAGTCTTATCAATTTGAAGATACTCCATGACTTGCTCGGTATCACGGTGCACGAGAAGCACTATCCCACCAGATTCGTGAAACTTGGAAAGTATCTGACGTGCTTCCGATATTTCAACAATCCCACCACCACAAGCAAATACATAACCATTACCCTTTTCAGAAACAGTGCGTTTTAGGAGAGCTAACTCCTCCTCTCTAAATCCTTGCCACCCTTTCTCTTTTATCAGCTCCGGTATAGTCGTTCCAACAGTTCGTTCAAGTTCGATGTCGAGGTCAATATACGGTCTCTTCAAAGCTTCAGCAGCCCATCCACCGGCTGTTGTTTTCCCAGCTCCCCTCATGCCTATAATGAAGATGGATTTGCCGGACAGTAGCGATGGGTTATGCTTCTCCGTTTGCTCAGGCTCTGCATCGATTCCAGTCATTCCGACCTTAAACGAGAGTGAAAGAATATCCCACCATCCTGGCCATGTCTTTCCGACACATTCACGTTCGAGAATCACCACGGGCTCCGGTACAATGGTTGAAATGACACTGAAGCTCATTGCAACCCTGTGATCATCGTAGCAAAATACACCTCCCTCGGGTCTTTTCAACTCTGCAGGGGAAATACCATCAATCTCAATCCCATCTTCAAGTTCCCGGCAAGTCACGCCAAACTTCGCCAGCTGGTCCTTCATTGCAGCAATACGATTGCATTCCTTGACCCTTTGGTTCGCAATTCCTGTTATTCTAGTTGTGCCATTTGCAACAGCCGCTAATACAGTTGCGGTCAAAAAGGCATCAGTCATCGGCTCCATGTCTATGTGTGGAAGTGCCTTTAGCTCTCCGATAGCAGGACCAGTCACAGTTGTAGAATACTCCGTTTGTTGGACAGTACACCCCATTGGCTTGAGCACCTCGACAGCAAATTGGGCATCGCCTTGCAATGATTTCGACCCTATGTTGGGAATCGTGCATGTTGTGCCAGATATTGCTGCCACTGCTAGGGGATATGTGGCAGAACTTGCATCGCTTTCGATGATATACTCTGGAGGGTTCTGATATACACCTTGCGGTATATGATATGTGTGCCTGTCTATCTTAGATCGAACCACTTGAACACCAAAAGCAGCCATCATCGAAGTAGTCATGTCGATGTAGGGTTGTGATATTGGTTTACCACCAACTAACCGCAGAGTCACAGGATTCTTCGCGTACGGTGCACACATCAAAAGCGACGAGACATATTGAGATGAGACTGTGGCGGCCAGCTCGATCTCGCCACCAGAAAACCCACCGGATGCCGTAACGTCAATTGGTAGACTGTTCTCTTTTTCCAGGTATTTAATATCAACGCCGTTAGCCCGAAGAGAGTCAACTAGGGGACCAATCGGTCTGACTTTCATCCGGGCATTTCCAGTTAGCACTGTTGATGCTACGGTAGAAGGTTCGCACAATGAAACAACGGTGGTCAGGAACCGAGATGCCGTCCCTGCATTTCCAATGTATAATTCGGTAGGGCTCGCTTTAAGATTGCCTCCCTTTCCCTGGACGAGGAGGACGTCGCCGGCATCTTCCCACGCATAGGTTGCGCCTCCCAGTTTTGCAATTGCACTAAGCATATATTCAGTATCGTCAGAGTGAAGAAGATTCCTTATTCGACAAGGGCCATTGCCGAGAGCTGCCAGCACAAGTGCTCTGTTGGAGACACTTTTAGATCCTGGAGGAGTTACCTCATTCTTGAGAGACCTTGGCACACCAGGAATAACCTCCATTGCATTGGATAAGACAACCCTAATTACACGGTCGTCGACAACACTGGCCTTTAGTTCATATGTCTTACCAATGGATCCCAAAAGGACGATTTTTTTCTTCTTCCCATCATTCTTCTTATCAACCGCCATCTTTCTTAGGAGTTCGTCAACCGGGCATTTTTTGCCAGCGGTGAGCTTTTGTACTCGTCTATCCAATAGCGAAGTAGGGAGACCATAACTTGCAATGCACTTGACAAGACGAGCTACAGCCCCTGGTTTCAAAACACCTAAGTGGCGGGCTAACTCTGCTTCTTTAACCATTCCCAATGCGACGGCCTCGCCATGAAGGACTTGTGGCGTGAGAATAGCTTCATATGCATGTCCTATAGAATGACCAAAATTCAAGATGTTCCTGAGTCCTCCTTCCCGTTCGTCTTTGCTCACCACCTCTGCTTTCGTCCGGGCCGACCCGAGGACTATCCTCTTCAAAATATCTCGAATCGGCTCCAATCTAGAAGGAGATTTGGAGGGTTTTGCCCGTATGGTTTCCATAATTAGGTCCGCATTGCCCTCAAGAGCAGAAAACTCCTTTTCATCCCAAATGGCAGCAGTTTTGACTACTTCTGCCATGCCATTAATAAACTCACGTACAGGTAGTGTCTCCAGGAACCGTAGGTCGATATACACCCTTTGGGGCTGCCAGAAAGCACCAATGAGGTTCTTTCCCAAGGGTGTGTCTATTGCAGTCTTGCCACCGATTGAAGAGTCAACCATGGAGAGCAGTGTGGTGGGAACCTGCACAAAGCGGACACCTCTCATGAACGTTGCAGCCACATATCCTATCATGTCACCAATGACACCACCTCCCAGTGCAATTATCACGGTATCCCTGGTGCATTGCTCTGACAGCATCCAATCCTCGATCTCGGCTTTCGTATCTCGGCTCTTTGAGCTTTCGCCGGGTGGTATTTCGTATGTGAGGAGTCGGGGAGGTGACGTTAAATTTGCAGCGAAGTTCTGAAAGGCGATTTGGAATGGTGGTACATAGCGTGAAGAAAGATTGGTGTCAGTGATGAGGACATACGTGGATGACTTCAAGCTCTGCAGCAGGTCTTCAACCACGAACCCTTTCCAAATATCAAAGTCGACGATAATGTCCTCCTTACCTAAAATCGCTATGCGAGTCGGTTGCCCGATGATTGATGCCATTCTTTGTCTCGGACTAGGCATGGAATACTTCTCACGCAACAGTCTCTATAGATATAACGGTGACAGAGATCTGGGCAAGCTCATGACTCAACTCATGGATCGGCCTGTTGTTCGGGCGCTACAGGACTAGGTTTTTTTAACGGCTAGGGTGCGCAACCTTGCAGTGGCGTGAGTTCGGTTAAAACAAAGCCGCAAGCGAGAGCTTTGCGCAAACCTTATTTTCACTTGCCCTGCCATCAACTTTCGACGCCTTCGGTTCCCATTGCATCCTCGTGTGGGGGCATTTGGAACTCCATATTGGCCAAACCCTATTAATGAAACATCATCGAATTGTTATACATTTTGAAAAGGAAATATTGCGACTTTGCACAACACAAATCTAATTTGATAACCACTTCGATTTTCGAAAGCCTCTGGGTCCTACATTGTACGCAAAACATATATGCGATAATGTGTATAGGTTTAATGAGGAGTGAGTTAGGTGTTCAGATAGTGGACGTAAGTCCAAATATATACGGTGGGTGCTGGTACTGTAGGTTGTGTTTCCACGTAGTCGTAGATAGAGCTATCTCGCATGTCATGTGGCCAGCCATTCAGCAATTATAGCATCACTCCCAACTGTGACAATGTATCACAATTTCCTTGTCGGAAATATGTACCTAGAAATGCTGAAAGTCTGGTCACGTGATATGCGAGATAGCTCTATCCATCACGTGATCAATTTGATATCACGTAATTATAGAGGAACACACCTACAGTGCCAGCCATCCTATTTTACCTACCTAAATGTATATAATCTGGCCTTACGGCCACTATAGCTCAGTAACGAATTCACTCATTTTTAAACCCAATACTGTATTTCAGCAGAAAATAGGGTCAATATAAAATACGTTGGAAAACTAAATACTATCCTAACTCAAAATTTGTTTTCTTTGGAGAAAAAAAGGTTCTCAACGGTTGATATCCTTCTCTGTACAAATATGTTCCGGCCAGGATGTAAATTAACACTATAAACTCCATAATTATACCATTTTAACATCAGNTTTTTCGTTTAAATGGATTTTAGAGGTTGCAAAGTTCCTATTTCATACTTTTATTTTATATAAAGGTTGGCGAACTCATGAACAGAGCGCAACATATATGAATTTTTACCCCACAAAATTTTGACAATAATAAGCGAGGCGGGCCCGAAGGGATACGATTCACTTACCAGGCACCTAGTTGAGATTTAAGTCACATCCAGATGTAAACTACCTACCTACCTACTGGACAGGCACCTATAACATAGGTAAGTGAGTAGGAACTCCGCTATGAGCCTTATTTGCGACTATTCTAAAATACCACGGCTCTTGAATTTAAATGCATTTTTGGGCTCAAGACTTGACAGTTAAATGATAGTTAAATTTCAGTACTGTATATGTATATATATGGCAAGCATATACATATGAATGATTNAAAAAATAATATTTTGGGGTACCTTTACTTTAGGTAATTGATGATTAGCAACTACCTTAAAAACGAGAAGAAAATCAATGGAGGCTGGCTTACTGTTTTGTGGTTTGTGTGCAGGCGAATACTTCGTGTGGCAGTAAATCCAGTCACGTGTTTTATATAAAGATGCGTCAAGCCCAAAATTGATATCTGTCCACAATTGCTAGAAATTAGTCATGTGACTACGTAGAAACACAACCTACCGGTATAGTTCCGCAAAGTGCAAAGGCACCAAGTGGGTCTAATTCACTCCTTATTGCTGAAAAGCTAATCACGTGACATATGGGGTAAACCTTACCCATCACATGATCAATTATATCTCACGTGATTAAATTGAAACACACCTACCACCTTGTTTTCTACCTACCTAAATGTATATACTGGCCTTACGCCCACTCAGCTCAGTAACTAATTTACTCCTCATTAAACCTATACTGTATATTTCATCACTCATTAAATCTATACTGTATGTATATTTCAGCAAAAAAAGGTGTGAAAAACTATAAGAGACAAAAAACTTTTCTTATAGACAGTCCCAGGTCCTTATCCTGTAAAATGAAATGCCTCTGAATATCAACGAAAGCATTTTAACATGAGCATCTTATAAGACTAATAATTATAAACCTTCCACGACCAGTTGAGGTTGCTATCAGATATTTTGTGTTTATCAAAATATAACGCGATCTGTTCATGACGTACTTCAAAGTTGAAAAGAGGATATAACGGATAGGTATAACTGTCAATTGGATTTCTTTGACTCAATCTTAAGTGCCATAAGTTCATGGAATGGACCACGTACAAATCGCATTCTGATACGTATTGATATTCTTTGATTTTTCCCCATCNTTTTTTATTACGAAAGGTAACGAATGTTTGGTATGTTATCGAAACTCAACTCCTGTTATGGACTTACAGGATATGTATGTTGAAATACAGTATAGGTTTAATAAGGAGTGAATTCGTTACTGAGCTATTGTGGGCATAAGGCCAGAATATATACATTTAGGTAGGTAGAAAGTAAGGTTGCTGGTACTGTTGGTGTGTTTTCCCTTTACTCACGTGATATATGATTAGTCACGTGATGGACACGGTTCACACCATATGTCACGTGACCCACTTTTCAGCAATGTATGCTGCTGTAAAGCCAAGATTGAGTCAAGACGATTTACCAGCGCTTCGCATAATGAAGCCATATTTTAAAGACGCAATCTTTGTCTGAGGCGCTATATACAAACCTTTATGATATTGATGACCGAGAGGAATTTGATGTTGAGCCGCAGTCGAAAAATCAGTTAAATAATAATAATAGAATCATTAGCTTAAAAAGAGAGAGTAAAGAGATACCTAGTTAACCTTGACATCAACTATGTAATCAACTCATAAATGAATATTTAAGCATAGAAAGTATAAAAATGTAGTAGGGAGGAAACTCATGGGTTCGCAATTCGCTGTTTAAGGTTGATCTGGAGGCATATTGTTGTTGCATGTTCAAAAATATTTGCAACATGACNAAAAAAAATTGGCGATTTTGAACCTAGAAAATGACCAGGAGATCTTCTGATATTTCGCACCTTAATATATTATATACTGATGAGAAGCTAGTCACGTGACATATCGGTAAACCTTATTGATCACATGATTAAAGGGGGACACACTTACGGTACCAGCCACCCTGTTTTCTACCTACCCCTTACGCCTATTATAGCTCAGCAACCTATTTCACTCCTCATTAAACTTATGCTGTATATTTCAGCATATATAATTTTGTCTAATTCTACTTTAATTCCCATTAAACGAAGATACTTATAGCTGCGGAGAGATACTGTATGTATATACCATATTTTAGGTCTTTGGTTATTTACATAGACGTTAAATACCTGATATTCAATCCTTCACTTTCCTACTAACTAAATAACTAGTTAGGCCTGCCAAAGATGATACCTGAACCTTATTATTACCGATGAGCAAGGTCTGCAAATTAATATATTAGTTCTGATCTTCTCGTACCTACGCAGACGTATATGTAGGTAAGTTATGTTTCATTCTCTGTTAGCGACAAACTACTAAATGGCCAAAAGTCATAATTGTTAAGATTATGAAATGTATATAATTTTGGCCTAACGAGCTGGTAAATCTGAGGTCCGAGGGGATAGCATCCAGCGTGATTGGGGAGTAACGTTTCCCAGTTTTATCGGACAATACTTTCTAGCAAACTTAACAATTATGAGCCTTTTTAAGATAATACTGTGTAATAGAATAGAATATCTTATTACAATACATTGTAATTATTAAGGGTTTTTGTTGTTTAAATACTTATAATATGAGTACTGAAATTTACATGTTTATTAAATAATTATCAAATAGTCAAACTCTAAATTTTTGTTATTCATATATAATGCTTTAAGTTAGTTGCTAAGTTGCTAGGGGGTAGTTTTGATTAATTTTGCGGTAAATTTTAGTGACTGGTAGAACCGGGTGTCTGATAAAGCCGGGATTTACGTTATGGCACAGCCTCCGAGTTTTTAGGTCAGCTCAGATTATCACGTGACTTACCATATCTCTTANTTTTTATCTCGGACGTCGAATAGTACGCGTAACCTGCTTTGATGTTTTGAGCTTTTCCAGATGTTCTCGCATCCTTCAGCAATACGCAAAGCATGGCTCAAGTGGAAAGCACTTCGTCTTCCATGGCGGAAGAAATTTCTCGTTGGTAAGGAGAATACATATTCAAGCCAGAAATCATTGTATGGTGTTTAATTGTGTCTGATTTGTTATAGGCTTTGACCTCCAGGGAAACACATTTTGGGAATTTCGTGATGCTCTGTCTCCCCAATCGCAACGGATGCGTCGTATAGCTCGGTTTCCTTCAACAGTTCCATATAGCGATGTATCGATCTCACCCCAGTGGCATCAATGGTTGAGGCACACCCGAGACTCTCCTCCGTCGTTGAGTGAACAATCTAGCGATATTGTCAGGCAAGAGACTTTGAAGGTTCTAGCCGCCGAAGCAGACCGCCGATGGGCAGCAAAACCGAGTTTCTTAGATGCGCCTGAGCACACTGCACGCCATGAGCCATGGTCTGCACGCGTTGGAAATCTCGAGCAGCAGTACCATACGAATGAGCCACTTCGAAATTCGTCACTGCCACGAAGCATCATGCCAGGCCAAGTCTTGCAAGGTGGTAGCGATCAGCTCGACAAAGAAAGTGGAAGTCGACATTTTGGAAACATACAATCGATCCGACAGAAGAGGCTTCCAGAGGAAGACCCTTGGAAGGATCACCGTGATGGCCAACGCGAGGAATGGCAACCTAAAGCGTGGGAGGCAAATGTTGCCAGCCCAAGATAACGATGATACTATCCTACTTTGAGTGGCTAAAAACCATATGAATTGAAAAGTACTCACTGCAGACTTCTGACAATTTTAAGTCATTATCATTGAAGGGATAGTTAGAAGTGGGAAATTAACTATATAACTAACGCTTGATCGCTCAGATATGCCTTTGTGGTCGAGCCAGCTCACAATTTGACAGTCTTGGTCCGACTATCAGGTAGTCGAGGGCGTCGATAAGATAATTTTAACCTAGCAAGGCCGCCTAGATGTAAGTAAAACCACAACTCCACCACATCAGAGAGCTATGGATCCAGACCTTGTCCAGGTATATCGGGATTTCAGATCTTGGAAAATGTTAACTGTGGACATATACTGGTCCAGTGTACTTTTAAATCATGATGATGTAATAAAATCAGACCCTTAATAAATCATGTAATAAAATTACGCCATGTCCCTTGATATTTCAAATTTCGCTAGAAAACATTTTTCATTTATACTTCATTAACTTAATTTACAATAGAACGATACAACCCTTGAAATTATCCCATCATCCACCAAGATAACTCATATATCAACCTCAAATTCCACTTTCTGAGCAGTAGCTACGTATGTAGCCCCACCAAATCTGTTCCGTCACGCAGCGAGAAACATTGTTTGGCTAGGTTATATTATACTGGTAGTACTACTATCGGGTAAACGCTAAACATGGATTCGGATCTCATAAAGAGAGTTTTGGATAACTGGTTCACTGATTCCATCTGGTTCAAGCTTCAATAGAAGAGCCGTTCCTTTCCACCCAAGCTAGAAGACTTCTAAGACGTGTTCCGCTTGCCCTGAGGCATATCATGCTATATTCTGCATCCATTTTTCTTGTATGTGTTTCCTTTTTGCGTTTATCAATCTTGATCCTTCTCTCACGTGCCAAAATGCCTTCTTCGATAGCAGCTTCCAAAGTAGGCGTGTAATACACAGTACAGCTTTTCAAGAACAACCTGAATAGGTTCTCTACTAGTATAGAGACCTTGGCATTATCGTCAGCCGAAGATGTGTTTGCACAAAAAGGGAGGTACCGTGACTCTAAGACACTCTGTGATAGCGTATCGTCGGATCTATGAGCAATCCGCTGAACCCGAGAACCTAGGTTCTGAGTAAGATGGTTGAGCACCAGTTGGATAAGGGTTACTAGAACGCTATCGGGAAATCTGGAAACGCTTGATGGTGATATGAAAAAAGAGAACGCCTTTAGCGGTAAATTTCTCACTCCCTCGTAGTATATATCATACACATCTTTCAAGGGAGCAAACTGCTCGGGGAGGACTGCTGAGGCACGCGACAACTAGGAAATTTTAGCAATGAATATTTTAAGAGACATACAGAAGGACCCCATACCAATGCCAATACTCGCTGGCGCAGACCAATAGATTCTGCACCTCCTAGGATTGCAGCACGAGCTGTCATAGCAGTCTCATCATCAGAATACGTGTAACATGATTCACCAAATTCCGATACTCTTGAAGACATAGCCACATCTTCATCGTTGTTAGCAGATTCCCAGCTCAATCGAGCTTGGTATTCATATTGGCGCTTTCCTTTTTGATTTGCTTGTATTTCCGAATCTTTTGTCTCCTCTTTAAAGATCTCAGGGTATGCTCGCAAATCATCTGGTCCACCATTTGCAAATGCTGCCCTAACGACACGCCTTATCGCACTTGAGCTGCCTCTCACATCTGACAAATACCGTATGAGCAGAGATTTTGCTAGCATGCTTTCTGGTTGTTCATCTTCGGGATCTATACCAGATCCAAAACTAGACTGACCAGTCTCCCTGTCTCTTGATTCCCTCTCTATCCAGTCTCTATCCAAGACATCCAACATATACTCTAACCAGATCTTCCAATATCTCCATCTCCTGGGATTGTTTACACTGCTGTTAAATGCCCATCCCACGAGATGCCAGAAATCCTGTGCTCGGTTCCGGATACTATCTTCATTCGCGACACCCCCCTTGATCTGCTCAGGTTCGCTTTCTGAACTATTAGTCTCCTCGTCAACATCTGTTCCCTTTCGTACCCGGCGAGCTCTCCTTCGTCGATTTGATGAGAAGTGAAATGCATCCCTAAGATTCGGATGTAGTGGGCCGCACGTTGATAATATATTTTTCAGAAGGGAAATTGATCGTGCTGCTATTTCCGTGCGTTCTTTTGGTGGGGCTTTGGTCGTGTAGATAGGATGCACTAATAGGGTACATACAATCTCAATATGTTCCGCAGGCGGAATAAAGACCGGCCTTGCTACCGAACTCGGGCAACATACTCCTGATGCGACAAGGCTTGTAAGGAGAGTGATAGCTCTTATATCTTGTTCCTGGTAAGCGTAGATTCAAGAATTGCTCTAGTGATTCCTACATAGTCCCTCATCTAGGTAGATGTGACATTGGCCACGTATTTCGTCCGATAACTGGAGCCGCGGTCGGTTTACTGTATCAGGATGACTACTCATCATAAGAATAATCGATGAGAATAGGTGGTGCTGCGACTGGCAACACCCATGGCCTATACGATTTGTGGGTGAATGAATAAGTACACGTAGACACGAGAAGCGCCCAGCTGGGGTCTTATCGCGATGAATATGGGGTCTTCGCACTGGTGTGGGCTTTTCTTAGGCCAGATGATTGTTGCGGGGCTGAGATCTAGAAGTTTTATTAGAGGGAGAAAAAAGCAAAAGGATAAAGGAAAGCTATATTGCCCATTCCCGGAATCGAACCGCGGACTCATATATTACGTACGTGCTACAAGTGAGACGCTGTACCACTAAGCCAAACGGGCGAAAGTTTTCCAGAGCATTTGCTTTATCCAAACAGATGCGATCAGCTGTTTAAACTTATGGCTAACTTCTTCCCAACAAGCTACATAGTAGATGTAATAAACACTCCTATCGTCCCAGTCTGTCTCGCAGCACCATTTTCATAACTAGGACATCTCGGCTAGATACAATATATGTTTTAGGCTCTCAGCTAAGCTTTCGGGATGATTTACCGTGTCCGTGTTTCCGGCGTCTTAAATTTTATTCTATTAAATTATGAATTTTGTTGCCCTGGTGTCAAGCTTTGTGCCGCCGTTGACTCTGGGAGTAGAATAGATAAAGTTATGATGGCCACAAACTGTTCGAGACATTTGCTCACGGACAACCAATGCAAGACTGTGCAATTCAGAGACAAAGTATCGTAGACCACAATGAGAGAATTGAGTATCGAACATAAGGTACATCATCACGGATCAGATGCAGACTTAATAACCGTAATTATAATTATATTCTAATTTATATTCCACACCAATAATAGCCGAGCAGATTTTAAGCCTTCATCCTTTGGCATGAAAATCCAACTAGGGCTCTAAAATCGACTAAGAATATCTTGGACCTTTGGTATCTTATACTATGCAAGTTATATTTCCTGTTCAATTACTGCAAGCCGAAGTAAAGAAAAAGGGTGTGACAAAGCGAAAAATCCTGATCGACGAAGTAATGGTAGCTGATGGAATGAATCTTTTAAAAAAGTGGATTTTAAAAAAGAGAAGAAAAGGGAAGTCGTAGCAATCTGTTCTCCAGAGGATCCTGAAAAGCACACCCGTTACTTTGGTAAAGCACCTAGATCATAGACGGACGATTTGATAATAGAACAGGCGGGAAGGATTTATGTAGTAGACTTCGAGTCGCAACTCCTAACATTTATTTCAAATAACCTTCATTATGGACCAAAAAGATTTTTGCAGTCGATCTTCCTAATCTAACCATTAATAAACCCCATACACAGGAATTTCGGCTCAGTATTGCATAGGAAAGTGACAAGCACCCACAGAAGGAACCTTCCAAACATACTACTTCAACAAACGAGAGCACGGGAGTGAAAGCATATAAAATTAAAATGCCATGTTAAAGGACCATACACCAATACCAGAAAATACGATTTAAAAATTGTGATCATACGATGATTGATTGATTGATTACATCGAAGTGTCAACCATGCCAGAAAACCCATAATCCTTATGATACAATTGAACACCAAAAAGCAAACCCAGACCCATTACGCACCCACATACCGACACATCGAGCCGGGGAAGAAATTCATAAAACGTTGAAAACCGCAAACACCTAAAGCTTAGCCACCGAAACCATACAGGGTGCGGCCCTGTCGCTTGAGAGCATAGACAACATCTAATGATGTGACAGTCTTTCGCTTGGCGTGTTCTGTGTATGTGACAGCGTCACGAATGACACCTTCAAGGAAGGTCTTAAGTACACCCCGCGTTTCCTCATAGATCACTGAGAAACGCGTTAAACTATATCAATCGATGAGATAGAGGTAAGAGACTTACTGGCTGAGATACGCTTGACACCGCCACGACGAGCGAGACGACGGATGGCAGGCTTGGTGATACCCTGAATGTTATCGCGAAGAATTTTGCGATGGCGCTTGGCTCCTCCCTTTCCAAGACCCTTGCCACCTTTTCCACCTGCAAAGATACATTAGAACATAGATCAGGAGAGTGGATATCCTTGAAGGACCCCAGAGTATGCGAATCGAGTGTGGCTACTTACGTCCAGTCATGATGAAGATTGATGCAAGATAACTTTGGATATAGTTTAGCTACTGCGTGAAGATGAGACTTCTGATAGGAGGTTGTTTTGAATAGAGGTCAGGAATGAAATATAGTGTCAGTGATGCGGCTATTTGACTAAATATGTCGGTGCTACGGCTCTGCCTTAATCACCAACTAAGGAAGGAAACTAGTCCCAATAGGGTCGACGCGATCACAACAGATCAGTACTGATCTCATTTTATGATTGGATAGATATCGCACGGTCCGTGCCAATTGACAGTACCTCAGGTATCAAGGCGACGATCCCGAAAGCAGGAAGCATGTCTATATTGAATTTCGCAAGTACATCAAGTACGACAAGNAAAAAAAAAGTATGCAAGCAAGAATGACTATTTAAATTGGCACTCTGATCCTTAACTAAGTGAATAACACAGCTACATAAGTTATTTGTTACCAATGCAATGCTTATTCCTGGGGTAATGTAGGTATGCAGATACACCCTTGTGGCGAATTGCAGCATCAACAATTTATCTACAAGCTGATTGGCTGAATAATACTCTGATTTCGCCCGCGTTTCTGTGCTGATTTCCTGCGCCCGTAACAACTGATTTTCAGATCACGCTAATTTTGCAATCACTCGCCTAATCCGCCCATTCTCCTTCCGCTACAAATAAACCTTCCTCCCACTTCCTGCAACCCTCTTTTCCCCATCCACATCTCCACTAACAACCAACCAAAACCTCAAATCCATCAACACCAAACCACCTACATCTAAATACATCCCCAAAATGGCACGAACCAAGCAAACAGCTAGTGAGTATTCCGCTCCATCTAAAGATTTGATTTCACCCGCTGCATATCGATTATGGTCGCGGTCGCGGTCGGAATCTTCACCGTGCCCACCACTTTCGAGTGTTGACTATGACGCGTCAACGCGACGCATCAATCAACTTAGATTTGTAGATCAGCTCTAACATATATACAGGAAAGTCAACTGGTGGCAAAGCCCCAAGAAAGCAGCTTGCATCCAAGGCTGCCCGCAAGTCTGCACCATCCACCGGTGGTGTGAAGAAGCCTCACAGATATAAGCCTGGTACTGTCGCTCTTCGTGAGATCCGTCGTTACCAGAAATCCACCGAGCTTCTTATCAGAAAGCTTCCATTCCAACGGTTGGTTCGTGAGATTGCTCAGGACTTCAAGTCGGACCTCCGCTTCCAGTCTTCTGCGATCGGCGCTCTCCAGGAGTCCGTTGAAGCATACTTGGTTTCTCTTTTCGAGGACACCAATCTTTGCGCCATCCACGCCAAGCGTGTTACCATCCAGAGCGTGAGTTTTTCGTGACGATTGCTTCGATAAGGCACTAACACCTGATACAGAAAGATATCCAACTCGCTCGCCGTCTCCGTGGCGAGAGATCTTAATTGCTTATGGTACTGGTCAAGCGTTTCGCCCGAAGTAGCACCGTCCAGGTGTTCATTGGGGAGATTTGATGATCACATAACGGGATGGGGTTTTTTCAAAGGTTATGGAATGGAGTTATTGCTTTCGGTTTTTCTTGCGGGTGTATATTAATTGCCAGCGATGGGCGCTGAGCACAAACATGAATCATGATTGTTTCCCAATATACCAGCTCTCAAATGGATTGCCGTGATGCACCAATATTTGTAAACACCACCAATTCCTTTCCCCGTGAAGATGCCAGGTTCCAACGATTTTCGTTATAAATGATCTTTTGTACAGCGCCCATCTCACAATAAGAACATGAACATGGAAGATAACGCGGTAATCGATGTCTTGCTGATACCGGGGGTATTAAGGTTGCACTGTGGTTATTCAGTTAATTTGGAATTTAGAGTATGTATACAGTAGTAGCAATGGTCTTATTGCCTAAGGTAAAAGAACACTTGCTACTTTGGTCGGGAAGACAACCGTAGCCAGGCTTTTAGAACTTCAGGATTTTTGGTTACTTCTAGTATCATTTCACTTGCCATAGACGCTAGTTATACGGCCCTCTTTGCGTTCTTCACTCCGTCGCCCTGTGGATGCTGGTGACTAATATATTTTGATATGTATTGGAGATGTTCAAATTCCAGAACTGCAGCCTTGCATTTCGCCATAAAACTATAATAAAACGACGAAGCAGCCTTGTACAGGCACCCTCGTTGTATATCCAACAACGCCTGACGTACTGTGTTCTATTGAAATAATTGGACTTTAGATATTCAACATGAAGTTCAATATCGAGTTAGCTTTTCATGTTGTTTCAGCTGGAAATATGTGTTGACACGGCTGTAGTGACCTCCCGGTTCTCTTTCCCTATCCACGAATTTACCCAGGTATTCAGAGCTACACAGAATCAGTGAAATTGTTTACTAATATTTTTTACAGAACAATATGCGTATGTTAACATCTATTTCTGGAGATATGGTGTACTAATGCTTTCTGGATATGAAGCTATATGTGCGACCTAAAAAGTGAGTATCACCGTTTACTAATAAGGATCATGAGCTTACTTTCTGATATAGAAACTCTAGATGCTGGAGGGCACTGTGTATTAGAAATGCCGTCAGGGACTGGGAAGACAGTATCACTTCTGTCTCTCATTGTAGCATATCAGCAGTATTACCCAGAGCATCGGAAGCTGATATACTGCTCACGTGAGGGAGCTGGACCTGATATATCCCAGAGTAGCCTTGACTGACGTATATAGGGACAATGTCGGAGATTGAAAAAGCATTAGCAGAGCTGAAAGCACTTATGAAATATAGAGCAGAGCAGCTTGGGAAAGTTGAAGATTTTCGTGGGTTAGGATTGACTAGTCGAAAGAACCTATGTTTACACCCCTCTGTCAGACGTGAGAAGAGTGGTGCAGTTGTTGATGCTAGATGTCGAAGTTTGACTGCAGGGTTTGTGAGGGAGAAGAGGGAACGAGGGGAAGATGTGCCTACTTGTATATATCACGACGTAAGGGTGTTTACTCTCGAGGACGATGACTAGCTTGCTGATATATCTAGAATCTCGACCTCCTTGAACCTCACAACCTGATCCCAAACGGCGTATGGACATTAGACGGCATCATGCGATATGGCGAAGAACACAAGCAGTGTCCATACTTCACATCAAGAAGAATGGTATGTTGTACACTCTTTTCTATATTCATAGGTGAAGCCTCTAATTCAATAGATGTCATTCTGCAATGTTATCATCTACTCATACCATTATTTACTCGACCCGAAAATTGCCGAGAGAGTCTCCAAGGAGCTATCTAAGGATTGTATTGTCGTGTTCGACGAAGCTCATAACATTGATAATGTCTGCATAGAATCTTTAAGCACTGATATTACAGAAGACTCTCTGCGCAAGGCTTCACGGGGCGCTCAGAGTCTAGAACAAAAGATCGCAGAGATGAAGGACAGTGATGCAGATAAACTGAAAGATGAATATGCAAAGCTTGTAGAGGGACTTCGAGATGCGGATGAAGCTCGTCAGGAAGAAGCATTTATGTCCAACCCAGGTGCGTTCTTTCTGCTTCTTGCCATCTAATATTATCTAACTGTACTGTGAAGTGCTTCCAGATGACCTCCTCAAAGAGGCTGTTCCGGGGAACATTCGAAGGGCCGAGCATTTCGTGGCGTTTCTCAAGAGATTTGTAGAGTATTTAAAGGTGAGATCGATTATTTCCCCTACGCTTAAAACAGGAATCTAATATGGTATTAGACTAGAATGAAAGTCAGACAAGTAATTTCGGAAACACCGCCTTCATTCCTTGCGCATCTCAAGGAGTATACTTTTATTGAGAAAAAGCCTTTGCGATTTTGTGCCGAACGGTTAACCTCCCTAGTCCGTACCCTCGAGTTAACAAATATAGAGGACTACCAGCCCCTTCAAGAAGTTGCGACGTTCGCGACTCTTGTAGCAACTTATGAAAAAGGCTTCCTTCTTATTCTTGAACCTTACGAATCCGATACTGCGGAGGTACCTAACCCTATTCTACACTTTACATGTCTGGATGCAGCAATAGCCATAAAGCCAGTCTTTGATCGTTTTAGCTCTGTCATCATCACATCTGGAACTATATCACCCCTGGAAATGTATCCAAAAATGCTAGGATTTACCACGGTCGTACAAGAGTCATATAGTATGACTCTTGCACGGCGTTCTTTCTTGCCCATGATTGTAACTCGTGGCTCAGACCAGGTTGCGATATCTTCTGGTTTTCAGGTTAG
Source organism: Scytalidium lignicola (assembly GCA_002812745.2). NCBI lineage: Eukaryota > Fungi > Ascomycota > Leotiomycetes > Scytalidium > Scytalidium lignicola. The sequence goes on from NCSJ02000019.1 coordinate 239,253, forward strand.
AAATGAACCATCAGTGGTTCGTAATTATGGGAACCTCCTCACCGAATTTTCAAAAATAACACCTGATGGCATGGTTGTATTTTTCCCATCATACTTATACATGGAGTCTATCATTAGCATGTGGCAAGGGATGGGTATCTTGGACGAAGTGTGGAAGTATAAGCTCATCCTTGTGGAAACACCAGATGCCCAAGAAACTTCCTTGGCTTTAGAGACCTACCGCACAGCTTGTTGCAATGGCCGTGGAGCTATTCTTTTGTGTGTGGCTCGGGGAAAGGTTAGTGAAGGAATTGATTTCGATCATCAATATGGCCGCACTGTGTTATGTATTGGAGTTCCATTCCAGTACACGGAATCCCGAATACTGAAGGCAAGGCTTGAATTCCTTCGGGAAACATACAGAATTAGGGAGAATGACTTCCTTTCTTTTGATGCAATGAGGCATGCGGCTCAGTGTCTGGGTCGAGTTCTCAGAGGGAAGGATGATTACGGGATTATGGTCTTGGCAGACAGAAGATTTTTGAAGAAGAGAAATCAGCTACCGAAATGGATCAATCAAGCAATCTTGGATAGTGAGATTAATTTAAGCACCGATATGGCGGTGGGAAGCGCAAAGAAATTCTTAAAAAGCATGGCCCAACCTTTTAAGTCAAAGGACCAAGAAGGTATTAGCACCTGGAGCCTTGCAGATTTAGAGAAATTTAAAGAAAAACAGGAGGAGGAGACAATCAGAGCTCTCAGAGATGCACAAATCTCTGGTCATGTAGAACAAATGCAGGGAATAAGGGAAGGAAATGAGCAAATAGTTGCTAAGGAAGATGAACTTGGATTCGAGGACGAAGAGTTGGAGGCGGAAATGATGCAGTTGGATGGCCCTTGAAATTGTTTACAAATGAATTGAAACATATTGATCAGTGTTAAGTACTTTGGCAGGCTAATAAACACACGACCTCAAAGCAATAAGACATAAAGGATACCGTGCTCATATGACTAGGTAGGTGTTTGGTATCATTAACGATCATTAATATACTAAGAGAACTAGTATAGCCGTAAACCTACAACTTTTACACCCCACCAATCTATTTCATACTTTTTGCTAAGGCCCAGAAATTTTCCATCTTGGCTCTTGCCAATGCTTCCCTTGCGCTGCTGTCAGTTTCACAAACTTTACTTCCAAACTTCCTGAATGCTCTCGCCTTTTCCTCCCCTTCAAATACTAGGATGCACTTATTTAGTGTCATATCTTTTAGTTCTCCTTTCTCATCCTCTGCTTTTAGCCAGTCAGCTAGAGCTTCTGCTTTGGTATCTTCTCTGATGCGGGTCGGCGAATTCTCTGTCCAGTCAATTCGCTGAAGCATGAGCTTTCGATACTTCCTAATACTGTGCTCGCCCCCCTCGACAATGACTAGATTGAAACGTGGATGCATGATGCAGATGCCTGTGAGTGCCATCTGCTCAGCATTTTTGGCGATCTTGAATCGATGACTTCCATTTGCGAGATTACTAATCTTGAACACCATCATATGTATACCTTTCGCTGCATCTTTTTCTTGATTAACAGCAAGCTTCTCGTGACGCTGTTCTTTCGTTAACTTTCGGTTTTCGTTCATTTCAACGTGTGACTGATGGCGGGCAGCGATCTCTCGGTTGACACGGGCCTCAACTGCCGTGGGGTCCTTGACTGCTTCTTCACCTAATACACGCATAAGGTTCCCCTTCTTCACTTTTGGAGGAGGCGCAGGCTCCAAGCCTAAACGGATTTTTGCCTGCTGTTCTTTCAGTTCTGCCATTCGTCGTTGCCGTCGAAGTTTAGCCTGTTCTTTTGCAGTAAGAAACATCGGCTTAGGCGGAGGAGCGTTTATTTCTTGTGGTGGTTCAAGTTGAACGGGGTGTTGGATGTATTCTGTAATAACTGAATCTGGAGTATCAATCTTGAGTGCAGTCGGATCATCGATGGTATCATATGACTTAGAATCCAATAATCCTTCATCCCACCATTCAACATCTGGGGGCGCTTCAACAAGGAAGTTTTTCTCTGTATCAAGGTCTTCATCCACGCCGATTCTCCGTGATGCTTCTGCAATCTTCCGTTTCAACGCTTCAAGATCGGCCTGCCTTCGTAGTGCTGCTGCCTGTGCAATATATTTGCCTTTCTGGTTGAACACTAGTTGTCGTGAATGTCTGGTTTTCAATGTGGCGGTTTGACTACCAAGGCTGTTATCAAAATACGGATTATTTCGAATCTCCTCCGTAGATGGGCCAGACAGATCGAGCTGCTTCTTAGGTTTGGTTGTAGGTTTTTCTTGTTGGGAACGAGCATTTCCGATACTTGTTGCAAATTTTGGAGCAATAGTTTTTGATGGTTTATATTGACCCAGATCCTGAAGAGCTGGATGAAGATCGACATTCAATCCACCTCTGGCTAAGGCTGGATGCAAGCCAACATTTAGACCACCCTTAGCTTTACTACTGCCCACAGCAGCAGCTACTCTAGCCTTCAGCGACGCGAGCTTCTCTGCAGCAGATTCTGGCTTCCCGACGCGGCTGGCTTGATCAAGTCGTGGAGAGAGGATAGGTGATGCACTCCCTCGTTCCATGTTGATTGCTTTTTTTATTTTGTAGGATAATGAATGCTGCACTAGTCCTTAACAGTGGGAAAATCCATCTATCTTCGGCTCTCACTCATAGTTGACAGGAGGCAAAATTCGACTGGGTTGCCAGGGAAGGCTGAATGTCCAGAGCATCCTAAAACGCCAAGCCTGATATCCAAGATCTTGCTCACGTGAAAGCCTTATTTTCTGCCATGCAAAATCCTCTGACCGCCCTAGAACTTTTGTATCCCTCTACAAAACCGCAAAGTTTCTAAAATTGCTTGAGACAGATGCTAAATTTACGGACTCGAATGCATCTGTCGGACTGATTGGGACTTGCTGGATTCGACGGGATCCTCTAGTAAGGAACCAGCTAAAATGAACATCTCTCAGTCAATTCCGTCTGCAATTGGCAGGGTGGATTTTGCATTTCTCTCCGCCGCCGAGATCAAATGTTTGTCTGTGAAGAAGATACAGAATCCCATTACTTTCGATACTTTATTGCATCCTGTCCCAGGAGGCTTGTATGATCCAGCACTTGGGGCACAAGGGGATACATTGTAAGTGAAGTAGCCACACTGGCGATTGTTTTCTCACCATATTTCAGATGCACTACATGTAATTTAGGGGCTTTCGCATGCCCTGGCCATGTTGGTCATATCGATCTCCCTATTCCTGTATATCACCCAACATTTCTTGATCAGGTATTACGGCTTCTGCGATCCAAATGTGTCTATTGTCATTATCTCAAGATGTCGAGGAAGGACGTGAATCGCTATATATGCAAGCTTCGCTTAATACAGCACGGCCTCCTCAGTGCGGCGGAGGAGATCGACAATATCGAGGTCTCAGAGGATAAAGGAACCGACGGTGATGGTAGTGAAGATTCGGAGGAAGAATCAGCAGTCGATAGGGTTATACAACGGAGAAACCAGTTTGTGAAGAAATCAATTAAAGCTGCAAGGGTATCTTCCTGGGAATGGGAGCTGGAGAAAAACGAAGGAGTTGCTAGAGCGCGACGAGACGTAGTTAAAGATTTCCTCAGAACCATTGCAGTTGGGAAAGCGTGTAGTAACTGCAATGGCATCTCACCAGGATATCGAAGAGATCGTTACGTTAAAATTTTCGAAAAGTCTCTTAGCCTCAAAGAGAAGGCTAAAATGGCTCAAGGAAAATATAATGCTGTCAATGCTGTCATCTTAACCCATCAAGGGAAGCATGCTGAAGGAGATATCGATGAAGGAATTGCAGATATTGATCTGTCGACTGATGCCGAGGATGAAGGTGAAGGAGAGGATCTTGATGTGGAAGGGGATATAGTCATGGAAGATCTTGCCATGAAGCAAAAGACGTCCAAACCTAAAGTTACACCTACTCCACAACGATTTGTAAGTGCTACTGAGGTTAAGGCAAGTCTTGATCTCCTATTTGAGAAGGAACAAGAGATACTCTCTCTTGTCTATCATTCTCGGTCCAATGCCAGAAAGCCGACTAAAGTTACAGCAGAAATGTTTTTCCTACAAACACTGCTTGTACCACCAAACAAATACCGTCCCGGTGATCGGACAGGAGACGGGGAGGTCAACGAAGCTGCACAGAATTCCTTATATAAACTTATTCTTAGAAACTGCGAAACTATAAATCAGATATATCATGACATAACGAACCCGGATAGAGCGGGTTCAAATCCTTCTTTACGGAAACGAGACTTTGACGATCTGCAGGAGGCTTCGATTCAGCTACAAGATGCAGTGAATTCTCTAATTGATCGTGATCGAAACCCAGTGCAGGGTGCTGCGGGCAAGAAGAATGAGGATGGTATTAAGCAAAAACTGGAAAAGAAAGAAGGATTATTCAGAAAGAATATGATGGGAAAGCGTGTGAACTTCGCAGCACGTAGTGTCATATCTCCTGATCCAAATATTGAGACAAATGAGATTGGAGTACCGCCAGTTTTCGCAAAGAAGTTGACTTATCCAGAACCTGTTACAAGTCATAACTTCAAGGAGATGCGACAGGCGGTGATTAATGGTGTCGATAAGTGGCCTGGCGCAGCAGCCATCGAGAATGAGAATGGCCAGGTTATCAATTTACGGTCTAGAACTCAAGACGAGCGACTAGCTCTTGCAAACCAGCTCCTCGCACCTTCCAGCAACCATACTAACGGTGCCCGAAACAAGAAGGTTCATCGTCACCTCACCAATGGAGATGTGGTGTTGATGAATCGTCAGCCAACATTGCACAAACCTTCTATAATGGGTCATAGAGCAAGAGTACTACCTGGGGAGAAGACTATACGAATGCATTATGCAAATTGCAATACCTACAATGCAGATTTTGACGGAGATGAGATGAATATGCATTTCCCACAAACTGAAATTGCGCGAGCAGAAGCACTGCAAATTGCTGACACAGACCACCAATATCTTGTTGCAACGTCTGGAAAGCCTTTAAGAGGTCTTATTCAGGATCATATCTCCGTGTCTGTATGGATGTGCAATAGGGATACCTTTTTCGACCGGGCAACCTATCAGCAGTTGATATACAACTGTCTCCGCCCAGAGGCAGGCCACACTGTCGGCGAACGAATTGAGACAGTACCTCCCGCGATTATTAAACCAAAGCCGCTCTGGACTGGAAAACAGGTGATAACCACCATTCTGAAGAATATTAAGCCGATTGATTGTTCTCCGCTAGTTCTCACAAGCAAGCCGTCTACTTCTGGTGATAAATGGGGACCTAATTCAGAAGAAGGCATCGTTTATTTTAAAGATGGAGAGTTCATTTCTGGTATTCTCGATAAAGCTCAGATAGGACCAAGTGGGGGAGGCCTCATCCATTCAGTGCACGAAGTTTACGGTCCAACGGTCGCTGGTAAAATGCTCAGCATACTTGGTCGTTTACTAACCAAATTCCTACATATGCGAGCATTCACTTGCGGAATGGATGACCTGCGGTTAACCTCAGCTGGTGAACAAGCTCGGAAGGAAAAGTTAGCAGAGGCGGATTACATTGGCCTAGAGGTTGCTTCGAAATACGTTACCTTAGAGGATAGGAAGCCTACGGGCACTGATGCTGAACTCTTGAATCGACTGGGGGATGTCTTAAGAGATGATACTAAGCAGGCTGGATTAGATATGATGATGAACAAAAGATCTGGAGAGCTTTCTTCGGCTGTCACAAAGGCTTGTTTGCCAAAAGGACTGGTAAAACAATTTCCTAAGAATCAGATGCAAAATATGACGGTTTCTGGTGCTAAAGGATCAGCTGTCAATGCAAATCTTATTTCATGTAATCTTGGACAGCAAGTTCTGGAGGGCCGTCGAGTTCCAGTGATGGTTAGTGGCAAGTCGCTTCCTTGCTTCAGACCATTTGAGACGAATATTAGAGCTGGTGGTTATATTGTTAATCGTTTCTTAACTGGCATACGACCACAGGAGTATTATTTCCACGCAATGGCTGGCCGAGAGGGTCTGATCGACACCGCAGTCAAGACATCCAGATCCGGCTACCTGCAGAGATGCCTTATCAAAGGTATGGAAGGGCTACGAGTTGAATATGACACTTCCGTTCGGGATTCCGATGGTTCTATGGTTCAATTCTTGTACGGAGAGGATGGCCTAGATGTTACTAAACAAAAGCATCTGACAGATTTCAAATTTCTCTTAGAAAATCTTCACTCCGAGCTTGCTCATCAAAGCTATGGCGATACTCGACATGCTCCAATATTTGACAATAAAGATGTCATACTAAAACGAATGAAGAGAGCTATTAAGCATGCTAAGGCCAACGACACTAACGGACCGGATCCAGTTCTTTCGGAATTCAATCCTGGAAGATTTGGATATGTTACTTCCGAGAAATTCTTTGACGCGATGACAGAGTATCTAAAGAATAATGGAGATGGTCTCGTTTTAAACAAGGATAATCCAAGGGGTGTGGCTACTCGCAAGAATCTGGAGCCTGTTTTTGCAACCAAGTATTTGAGATCCGTTGTCGATCCCGGAGAAGCCGTTGGAATTGTTGCAGGCCAGTCAGTAGGTGAGCCATCCACTCAGATGACTCTTAATACTTTCCATTTAGCTGGTCATTCTGCAAAAAACGTTACACTAGGTATTCCTCGCCTAAGAGAAATTGTCATGACAGCAAGCAATCACATCTCAACCCCAACAATGACTCTCCGCCTCAATCCAGAACTGTCAGGGAAAGATGGAGAAAGGTTTGCAAAGGCTATAAGCGTATTATCACTTGCTGAAGTTCTAGACAAAGCTACCGTCAAGGAACGCATCGGGCGGGGTATTGGACATGCTCATGCTAAGATATACGACGTCCATATTCAACTCTTCCCTTCCAAAGAGTATACGGAGACGTATGCTATCGATGTAGCAGATGTGTTGGATACGTTAGAGAAGAAGTTCGCTACGAGATTGCAACTTCTAACCAGAAAGGCTCTTGGTAAGAAGAAGGCGGAGAGGTCGCTGAGCGCAGCGGCAAATACTGCTGCTGTTCCAGAGATTGGACAATCTATTGGGACTATAGAGGAAGCTCAAAGGGTAGACATCGAAAGGGATGTTGATCAGGATGAAGAGGATGAGGATGGAGAGGATGACGCAACCAATGCCAAACAGCGGTCCAACCGTGCGGAGGCTGTGAGTTACGAGGCCAACGATGAAGAGGATGACGCCGTTCAAGCGCAAATGCAGAAAGACGATGATGCTGGGAATGAGGAGGATATGGAAGACGAAGGAATCGGAGGCAGTCCAAGAGAGCCTTCTGATGATACTGACGATGAACCATCAAATAAGAGTCATGGACGGCCATCTGGATCTAAAGAAGTAGCAGAAGAGCGCGAAGCTGAAGTGATGAAAAAGAACACAGACATCACAAAGTTCCGCTTTGATGAGGCAAACGGAGAGTGGTGTAGAGTGACACTCGAATATGACGCTACTGTCCCCAAAGTTCTTATGCTCTCGATAGTAGAGCAGGCTCTTCGCTCCTCTGTGATTCAACAGATTTCCGGGTTGAAAACATGCACATACGATCCTGAGTATGAAGTTAAAAATCCCCAAACAGGCAAGCTTGAAAAGATTGCTGTTGTGCACACCGAAGGTGTTAACCTCAAGGCAATGCAATCATACTCTTCTTTCATCAACCCCAATACCATCCAGACCAATGATATTGCTGCAATACTATCAATTTACGGAGTAGAAGCTTGCCGGGCAACCATCGTTAAGGAGTTGTCTGCTGTCTTCAGCGGTCACGGTATCCAAGTTGATCAGCGACATCTGAATCTGATTGCAGACTTCATGACGAGAGGCGGGGGATTCAGCCCGTTCAATCGAAATGGCCTGAGAGGCAGTGTGAGTCCTTTCATGAAGATGAGTTTTGAGACTACGGTGGGGTTCTTAGCCGATGCGGTCTTGGATGGTGATTGGGATGATCTTAAAAACCCAAGTAGCAGGATTGTCATTGGACGGACAAGTAAGGTTGGTACTGGTGCATTTGATGTGTTGACTCAAGTACCAACGGCACCTCTGGAGGCTCAGAATAAGAAGAAAAGTTTAGAGGATTTTATATGATATAAATACTTTGTTATGGAAGGAGTTAAAAATGGGTGAGGCTGGGAGGATTGTCTCCTTGTGACTAGCATTTGCATTGTATTGAAAAAAACTATGGTGTATATTGGAGTAATGAATCACAGAATGTCAAAACACAAAGCTAGACTTTGGTGTTTGATATCATCATGTTAAGTTTTGATAGGAATCACATTACGTGGCCCTCAAAAAGAATTTGCTTTGTTTCTCCCAAGCAGCAGGGTTTTGATTCGATTCAAGAAAACTTGGAAACATAAACAAATACCGCTCCCAATACACATATAGTTTATATACATACATGCTACCATTCCATCCAACCCAAGATTATGCCCAAGAAGCTAAAAGCAGCTCGTAAATTTCAACCAACGAGGGAGATCCCCCCCTCGCTTACCTAATTCAGAAACCCTATCATTCCCTAACTTATAACTATCGTAATATATCTTCGTAACCGTAAACCAAACCAAGCCACAAAAACAAAAAAACAAAAACAAAAACAAAATCACGTTTTCGTCAAAGGAATCAGTCCTTCTCTTTCTCTTTCGTATCAATGGGTCAAACTAGATCTGAAATCCCTTCTGGGACCGACCATGAACAAATGACCAGCAAATTTTATGTATAGGTGACGATGATGAATNAAAAAACGGTGCCAGCGGGTTCGGCGACAGCTACCTGAGCTGCATATGCATAGATGGAAGAAGAAGAAATATCGTAATATCGTCCAAAAATAGAGAATGTCGTAAATCTGAGATCTTGAGAAGATCCACCACACAAAGAAAAGATAAAATGTTAAATCCCAAATCATAACCAGGTATGCGTCCCAATCCATGACCATTCCAGAAAAACCAACAGAGCAGAATAATCGCTGCCCTCAGTTAGAACTGTCACCTTGCATAAGGTTTATTCATGGCTGCAATCTCTCTCGCAATATCCGGCCATTCGAGCTCTCTCTTGAATTTCCTATCCCGGGACCGCGCAGCAGCGAGATGTTCTTCCCACTTCAGTAACTCGTAGGAGAAACGAAGATGGGGTTGGATGATGACATTAAGCCGTCGTGCTCTCACGAAACAATATGCACGAGGGAAACTGAGTCCCAGCGATCGCATCGCCTCGGCAATACAAATAGTTGCACTCCGGGATACGCCTACGCGGCAATGGACCAGCGTCGCAGTACCATTACGTTTGCCTCGATCTAGTGGGGTGTATGTGACATTAGAAAAACCTTCTATTTAAACAAAAAAACAAACCAAACCAAACCAAAAGGKAKCTCTTTGATCGTATTAAGAGTATATTCTCCATCTAGTAATTTGTGATATTTATCCTTTTTATCAAGTTCTTTAAAAACAAGCTATACTCAAAGGAATGTATTCTTAGTTTGTTTATAAACCTTAATCTTGATTTACGCTAAAACATCTTTGGTGTATTTTTTTCTGTTTATAAGGGTAGAGTACTTGTAGTTGATGTATGCATTGACTGGATCCTTTAGACCTTAAGCGTTTAACTTAAGTAGTCTTCTTGGAATGTCCAGAGTATTATTAAGCTTTATCTCAAGACAACTAGCAACTAGTTACTTCACCTTATCACAGGTAGAAAAAGAACTTGAGATAAGTTGAATGAGATCCTTCAAACCTTGGTCATACTCATTAAGAGCATTGATGATTAAATATATAGGCAATAACTGAAGGTCTTTAAGTATACTCTAGAATACATCAGATAAAGTAATAAATACAGTCAATTCTGTAAACAAAGAACTTCTTGTGTATTCATATTTCGTTTATAAGTTCTAGATAAGACTTGGTTGTTAAATAAGTAATATCCAGAGTAAAGATCTTAAGGCTATTGTTGTGTTGTTCTAGGTTTTCTCTTTGCCTTAGCAGAAAAANGTATAAGACTTTAAGAGTAAACATAGTAGGTTAGTTTGTTAGTTCATGAATAAGACTAATCAAGATTATTATCTTCTTTATACTGACTAGACTTTTGATTTATAATAGTTAATATAGATTATCATTACTCTAATCGATGAATGCTATATATTGTGTAGTATCAAGGATTTAGTTGAAAGTATCAGGGAGAGATTAGTAAGGCTATAGAGAAAAACAAGGGTTGAGTGTTTATAATAGTAGGAGTAGATATTCTTCATCTGATACTGGAGAAGAGCCTTATAAAGTATGATGACCTCCTCTTCTAACTGTTGTAGAATTGATTTAAAAGACTTATCTTTGATCTTGTTGTTACTCTTATTAAGAAGATGTTTAATAAGGGCATAATACTAATCTATTTTAAAAACAACATATATGATGTTAACAAGGTTGGATTTTGTTGCTTTTGTAGGATTTAAGAGGATTTAGGTAAGTATAAGTTAACACGGAAGTTAGGCAATTGTAAAGGATAATTGCTTACTTGTAATCTAATACACATACTAGCCTATAAAAGCATAGCTTGTAGTATGTTCTAAATCGCCGTATTAATTATTCCCTTAGCCAAAAGAACAAACTGGGCAACATTACTTACCCTCTTTATAATTTTCAACATTGTGGTAATTCTAAACTAGCCTTCTTTAACTAGATCTTTTATATATTTCTGTTGCTTTGCTGAGTCAGCAAAGATGTTATTAGCTTTAGAAGTGACTGTCTTAAGAGTGTTAGCATAGAGAACTTTCGTTAAGGTCCTCAGGTAAGATCTGATAAGCTTTGCAATATCTTTATCCTCCTCAAGCTTGTTGTAAGTGGTGTTCTACAGTCTTTGGGATGTAGAAAGGGCAAGACTGTGTTGTTGTGTAGGATCAGTTGCAGGCTACAACTCTCTGGGTTATAGTTCGATGGACAGGACAATGCACTCTTGTGTATCGTCGTTAGGAGAAGATTTTGGAGTATTTTCGAGGGTAAATGCTGTAAGTGGATGGTAAGGCTTTTTGCCTCTTGTGTTTCCAGTCGTCTGAACATCGGTGGTAGACAGAGCATATAGTTCTGTCGTGTCGTTAGAAGCTTTTGTGATACATTCTAAACCCTCTTGCTTAAGAGATTATGCGTTTACTAGAGTATATAAGTCTTTAGAAGGGCTTGTAACTTCGGCATTCTTTTGATATACCTATGGTAGTCTTTGTATTTAATAACAATAGAAAGTGTTATAATACTTACAAGTTATAACTTGTCTATAAAGACTTCTTCAAGAGAGAGAAATCAATTTATATAGTTAATTATAAGGAAAAGTATTTCTTGTTATAAATGATAGTAAGAATAAACTTTAACTAATTAAAGTATTAATATAAAGTGCATTTTCCAATTAAGATTAGTATCCTTTTGTTTAATAGTTATATAGTTAAAATCAAGAAGTATCTTATCTTGAAGTAATTAATTCATTAGTGTTAATAAGTAAGAGAGTTAGAATTGAGAAAGATATACACTTGAAGTTGTCTAAGGTATTCGAAGATCTCATTAGTGTACTCTAAGACAATTTCATCATAGTTTACAAGATATTAAACTATACTTTAAATGTATATGTTAGAAGGTTTTGCTTATAAGTCTTTTAGTATAAAATGAATGTTATAATGTATAAGCATTATATATAGTAGTACATATATGCTTAGTAATGCTTTCAATTTGTTAATCGCTTTTCTGTTTGACTTACTAACAAGAGGATCCAGAATAACTCTTCTTTTATCTTAGACTTTGTTTTAATAGCTTAAGGCGTAAGCGTTAGACTTGTTTTAAACTCTTGCATTAAGTTGGTTATTGTGAATCTTCATAGCTTGATAAGTAATGCTATTACCAGGAGAGTTACTTGTTTGTTTACAACTTTTGTGATTACAAAGGGTAACTAAGATATTATTTAAAGAATACTTTGAAGAATGCTTTTACTTATATTTTCGTAGGTTGATGGGCAAGAGCTAAGGATTATTTAAGGTTAGAATCACATTTTATCTTAGAGAGTAATACTTTTTNATTATAATTCCATAACAAGTATCAGTATAAGAAAAGGATTTTAAATACTGGAATTAACACCTTAAATGATTATGTTTATATTATATTACTATTTTTAGGTCTTTATGTAAAATATACCCTTGTACTAACGTTAAACACTTGATAATATCAGGTACTTATAATAGTCCTTTGTATTTACATTATGCCTTAACTCAGTTATACTTAAATCCTTGTTCTATCTCAAACGTCCTCTTTAAACTAATTTCCCTTGTTTATATTAAACTTGTAATGGATGTTATTGTAACCAATATACACATCATGTACTACAATGTCCTTAAACTCTTAGTATAAGCCTTAATCATTACTACCTTCATTACCTTTTCCTTTTTAATATCATTTTACACTTTTACAACTTGTACAAATGAACTTGCATTTTATAACCAATCATCTGCAAACGCTAAATATAAGGTAATGAGGATTTTCTTCTTAAAGGTATTCTAGAAGATAACGCTAGAGATAGTAACACTAAGTGTTTGACTGGAGGCTTAGAAGAAACTGTACATAGTATTAGTGAAGGGGAGGTCAACGTTGAAGGTGAAGGCTTAGGCGGCGAAGTCTTAAGCATTGAAAAGCATGTTAAGACTAGCTTTGTCGATGAGGGAAAGGAAAATCCAAGACGGTATATTGGTTGATTGATGAAGGTAGATAAGAAGGCTTGTTCTGAACGTTGTGAAGAGCTATCCAACTTAGAGTAAGGGCTTGTAATGACTAGTCTTATTGATTATAAGATTGACAAGAACAATAAAAGGCATGACAATGATGGTGAAGGAGGAGATAATAAGGCTGAAGATGATAAGTAAGTAGTTTTTTGTAACCTTGAAGTAAAATAGCAAGTAGTATAAGAACGACCAAACAATTAGACCTTGGACAAGAGTACTAATGTAAGTGACGATTATAGTAAGGGTATTAAAGAGGATGTAGTATATAAGTAGCTTGGTAGATATATAAACAGAATATATATTGAAGTTGATAAGGCTAACTATGTTAACGATGAGTAAGACAAGAGTTTGTTATAAGGACTAATTGTACATTACATTGCCTTATAGATATTAGAATAATAACTTACAAAATATAAATGGTATACTAACTTATGTTATTAGAATAAGGCAACTTATTGTTGTGGTTATGAAGAGGAAAGATCTAAACCAGTTAAAAGCGTAGAGTTTTGTCCTTATTAACTCTTCTTTAATATGTAATCTAAGATAAATTAGTACTGTTATGGTAATGATCATACAAAATAGAATATTCAACTAGAAAATCCATCATTAGATGACTTTCTCCGTGAAAGTACTATTAATAACCAGACTAATAATAGATTTAATGACTTATTGTAATAAAATCACTAATATGTATTTACTTTGCTCTTAGAGTATAACCATATTAGTAAGAATAACATAAGTAAGGGTAACAAGGCCTTTATTGTTAATACCTTGTATACATCTTCTTATAAGTAATAAGGATATGTTATTAACAGTTAATATGATGATAATACTTATAATAAAAAGTAATAAGGTTATTAGAAGGACTAACTTTTGGCTATTGATATATGAGAATGATGTTTATAAAGGTTGAAAAACTATTAAGTACTTATAGTTATTTAAGTATTGATATTTGTAAAGGGGATACCTTGAGCTTACAAGAGGAATGATGTCTTAACTTAAAAAGCTTGGATAATAATGATGCCTTTTAAATTTAAAGTTATTATCTTAGAGTATAATTAGGATAAGGTTAGGATTTCTGACTACTTACTTATAAGTAATGCTATTAAGAGGATAGTAGCATTAATCGTACATATCAGATTCAAGAATACTAAGGTCTTAAGTGTTTTATAAAACCTTTACCCTCTTTTGACTGAAATAGGTTAAGCTTCCTTTTATATTTTAAAAATATTATTAGTTTGTATAATGCTAAAGAGTTTGTATGATTTTTAAACTTTGTATAAGGACTTGGAATGAAGTAACAGTGAAAGCTTTTATATTTAGTGTTAGATTTTGATGAATAAAAGGAGGAAGTACTATGATAATATGTAAAGATAGATGTTTGTGGCTGATTATAAAGGTAATGTAATTATGGTTAGTTATATAATTAGTAGAAACTTCAAACTTATTAGATTAACCACCTCTTTATACAACATTCCTCACTTGTATAATAGTAATGTATTCTTTATAATAATCTAAAGTAAGCATGCATCTTGACATATAACGCATTGTCAAGTGTTTAAACACAAGTTATTAAAAGCTCTTAACTTCTTAATAAGATTACATTTAGCTTATCTCAAAATCTAAAGAAGTCCCGAATTTGAAAATTAAGACTTCAACATTGACAGTTTGTCTTTACTCATTCTTGTTGACTTTGGTTATATTATGTAATTAAATTAAGCTTTGACTTTAACTTATGTTGTGTTAAGTAAATCTAGTAGCAGAGGACAATTAGTAAATGGAAAATATTTACCCTTAGTTGTTACCCTTAGTTGTTACCCCTTGTCTTTGCCCTTTGTCTTTGCTCTTTGTCTTTGCCTTATATCTTTACCCTTGTTTGACAAAAACCCTTGAACTCTTGGTAAGACAAGGTATTCGCCTTGTAAAAGACAATGTAATACTTTTAAAATGATCATCAAAGTCTTAAAATGTTAACAAATGAAATATTTTACTCGTTAAACAACATATGTCCTTATTTATAATTATATCAGATATTTTTGAAATTGTTCTTATTATACTTAATAGGATTTTAGATTAAGAAACTCTTTTTAACTTTATTAGTTCATTAAAATATTAGTATAACATTTTTGCTATAAAAGATGTATAAGGACAAAAGTACATTAAGTGTTAAACCTTTCTTATTGTATTCTCAGAGGAAGTTAGACGAGGGCAATGTACAATGTATACAATTGTTAAGATCATTATATATTTGATATTACAAGTTTAAGAAGATGCTTTAGTCCTTTATAAAAGGGCTTAAAAAAGCTTACTTGATGTAAAAGAATAAGATTAAGCCTTTTCCTTTTTAATATAACTTATATTATTATTCAAAGAGAGATAACTTGAGGATGAGATGTTAAAGATACAATAAAGAATGTAGTAACAAGGCTCTTGGTATAATTGTTAAAGAAAAGACGTTTTNAAAGATGTGGCAAAATGAAGTATACTTAGTATATACTGTAGATAACATACATAATACACTCTTTAAATGAACATTTTTGTATGCACAAGAATCAAGGTTTACTTTCTTTTTGTTATTAGTAAAGTATAATTATATTGATAAGTACTAAGGAAGAGATAAAGACATTATTATATAAGTTCGTTTTTAATATATTATAGTATAACATTAAGGAATAAGTTTAAAATGACAATTAATAGACTTAACTTAACTTTTAACCTTATTAGTTAACATTGTTAATGTTAGAGCCTGGATCGCAGAGCCTAGGAAGTGTATGTAATATACTAAGTATATGAACAAAGTATTAAGATAAAGGCTTACTTCAAGAGTATATAAGACTTAACATATATAAGGGTAATTTAAACAGTTATTATAATTTAGATTCTTCAAGAATTAGTTTAGAGAATAGAACAAGCTCAATTGTTAATGTTATTACTTCCTTAATTGTAATTTATTATCTTTATCTTAAACTTAGTCTATAACATTCTAATTCCTCTTATTTAAGTGATAGTTTATTATAATCAAAGGATAATAACAAGTTAGTTAGACTATTTAACAATACCCTTTAAGATTACTGAAGAGCAGAGAATGATAAGGAAGGCTAATGCTAAGCCTAATTAGAACAAAGGTGTTATGATAATAATAAGCTTGAGAATTATACATGTAAAAATTACATTTACATTATTAAGCAATTTGGTCAAAGAATTAATTGAAGAAGAACAGTAAGCAAAAGAATTAAAAGTTCTTAAAGATGATCTACTACCTCCTTAGAACAAGTTACTCAAGTAGCAAATACATTATATTAAAGCTCTTTAACAAGAAGACACTAAATTAAAGTATATAAGCAAACAAAGGGATGAAGTATAAAGACAAATAAAAAANGCTAAACTTAAAGATTAAAGTATTATAACAAAGAAAGGAAAGACTACTTTAATATAATAATATACTTATAAGAATGTTGATTTTATTATAAGGAGGCTTCTTAGTAAAGATGTAAATCTTATTATAAGAAGGTTTTTTAATAAGGAATATACTACAAAGACAATATATTAACAAAGTATTATTAAAACTACTGTTATAATAACTTATAATCTAAAGTGTAAAGTACAAGTATATACTTTTACTAAAGTAGTTTATAAGGAAAATGATAAAGGAGTATAATGACTTTGTATATGAATATAAATTTGAATTTGTTAAATTCTTAAAGTTATACAAGAAGGATAATATCAAGATCTTTTATGTTATATTGTATTTTAACAGCATTTTAAAGGCAAAATGATAACAAGTATAAAAGGCAAAATCAACAAGTATTATTATATAAGAAGGATTTAAGAGGATCTTATTATCTTTGTTAAAAGATAAAGATAATAAAAAGATTAAAGTTTAAGATTAGTATAACTAAGCTTAACAATGGCTAAGTTAATCAATTTAGTCTTTTATAGAGTATTTTGACAACCTTAAGGTGTAATTCCTTAGTATAAGTAACAAAGAAAGATAAAATACATTATTAATGAAAATAACATTTAAGTTAAAGGTAAAAATTATAAATTATAATGTCTTGTTAACAATATACAATGAAATGGTTATGTTAACAAAGTACTTATAATTTAATAAGGTAAATTAAGGACAAAAGATTAAATATGATAATATTATTATAAACTTTTAAAAACCTTAGCATAACAAGTTAAAAGAAAAACAATAAAGTAAGTTACTTAAGTAAAACTTGAATATCTTATATCAAGATTGAACAAAATCAACATATATAACATCATTAATTAATATTAATATTATAAAGCTTAAAAACTTTAATAAAGTCAAATGTTATAATTGTAAGAAGTTAGAGTATTATACTAAAGATTGTCATAATGCTTGTAATAGCAGAATCCAATGTTATAACTATGATTAATTAGGTTATACTTTATTAAACTACTTTAATAACCAAAACTAGAACTTTAATTAACTTTCTAATAAAAATATGCTTACAATAAACCAAGGAAACACTAATGTCCAGAGAAGTTTATAACTTTAACCTTATTAAACAATAAAAGGAAAAAGCTTTTTATAACATTCTAATAAATACCTAAGATTCTCTTTACTCTTATATCTTTAGAAGAAATAATAATAAGAGTAGATAACAAGGTTTATTATATTATAAAGAAATCAAGATGATTATGTATAGTAATCCCTTTCAAGGTCTAAGATAAACAAGAGAGATAAAGAATAAAGTGTTACAAAACTGCGCTATCCAGGTCACTGGATAGCCAAGGGTAAGGTAGATGTTCAGGGACAGTGGAAATGTGTAACACACAACAGGCGACTAAGTCAAGGGTAAGATCTAAGTAATGTATTTAGGTTGAATACAAGGAGTCTACTCTCATGTTCCTGCAGTGTGCTTATATAGATAATGAAATACAGTTGGACCCTTGGACCCCCAGGTCCCTGGGTCCCAAACCGATGGACCCTGGACCCCCCAGGTCTCAGGTCCTCATCATGTGACTGTCTAATTGTTAGGTTCTCTTGTACAACATTCTTGTACTGAGCCTCAGGCTTACACCAATTAGCATGTTGTGGTAAAACCTGTAACATTATTCCCTTTTTGTGCTTAGTATTGTCCTGACACTAAAACGTCATCTTCGAACAATTTCTTTGTTTAGTAATCCTTCCTTCCTTTCCAACATACCACCCAAACGACAACGTTCAGAAAGCAGTACAGAAGAAAGGACAAGATCAAGAAAATATCAAGAGCAAACTGCCTTAGATGATTATATTGACGAATACGATTTCGAAGTAATGCTTTGTTCGTTTTGCAAGTGAAATGGTTTTGTCTGTAAGGTAAACCCTAACTCTAGTTGTTACAATGAGTACTCTTGTCATAGTCAATCTTATGATAGTAAGGAAATTATTTCTTCCTTCTTTCTTGTATATAAGCATGAACATGACTAGCTTGTGGAGGAGGAGAAGAAAACCAACGAGGTTCTTTTAGAGACAATGGCCTGTCTAGCTTGTCTGAAAAAGCAGCAGTCTTTCTTGAAGAAGTATGCTCAGGAAATATTCTGTCATAGTCTAAAAACTTTAGATGAACTTAACGTTGTAGAAGAGAAAGAGAGGTAAGAGAAACAGAATTCCTTATAACCTTTAAAGTTGCATTCTGCTGACTTAAGCATAGCTTCTTCCTTTGCTGTTAACCTCTTCTTCTCTGACCTTGTAATTTCATTGCCTGGAAATCCATTCTAGGATAAGTTTAGCGATATGCCTTTAATAACTTCTCATAACTTGTGAGATTAGAAGTAAGTTCTTATCTATTCTCACTTTTTGGATATCTTATCTATTTAATTAAGTATTATAATTTCTTATAATGTATCTTATGACTAATGATCCTCTTTACTTCATATTCTCTTTCTGGATTAACTTCTTCTAGTATTAATGTTTGGGCATTTTCAGGTGTTGGTTTAAAAAGTAAAACATAAAA